>JBBPBX010102816.1:0-11982 GCA_038048925.1 Garcialebias charrua
GTTAAAAAAATGGGAAAAAAGGCTGAAACCCTGTTAATTTTATACACACTGACGTAAAATTTGGTCTGGTAGTAGCTGAGCCTGCTCCCCAGCACATATTTTAAATACTAACCAAGATATTGGATTAAAAGCTTGTCAATGCTGTCTGTTAGCAAAATATCTTGTGAATCACTGGATGAATTTTAATGACATTTTCACATAATAATCAGTGTCTCCCTCTAAAATTGATTAAAATTTGGCACCAAGTTGACTCAAAATGACTCGTAGCCAACTGAAATGAAAAAAAAAAAAGTCAGAAATGGCCACAGATGAGCTAATTGTACAGATATTGAGCTGAAATATGGTGTGGTAGTAGCTGAGAGTCAGTCAAAACACAGTCTGAGCATGGCAACTCTGACATTTCAACATAAATACAGTATGTTTAAAGTTCTGGCATGAAAAGGAGCAGGCTGCCATAGGTACATTCATTCAAGGAATGCTTTTAACTGATTAATCTAAAGTCCACTTACTGTCTAATCCTGATTCTTTCTTTCTGGGTTGACAGGGTGGCTATAGTACCAAGTTCAGCCATCGTGCAAAATGCAGGGGACACCTGGACAGGTCTCCAGTCCATCACAGGGACACATAGAGACAAAACAACCATTCACTCACACCTATAGAGACAATTTAGAGTTACCAATCGGTCTAACATGCATGTTTTTGGTCTGTGGGAGGAAACAGGGAGACCTGGAGAAAACCCACACATGCACGGAGAGAACATGCAAACTCCACCCAGAAAGGTCTCCAGAATCAAATCCAGACCCGGGGAGTTTGATCAACCTTCTCGCTAAGAGGCAGGCGCTCTACTAACTGCACCACCGTGCCACCCTCAATCTCATGTCCTAATGTTAACTAGGGATGCACCGATCCACATTTCTCACTTCCGATCCGATACCGATACATAACAACTGAGTATCGACCGACTGATACTTTTCCAATCCGATATCGGTGTTCAAGCATAGGAGGCTGTAATAATTAAGTTCTTGAAGGGAGAGCACGTATGTTGCACAAAACTCGGACTTGTGTGAGGTAAACCCAAAGAAGACACTCTGAGCCTCACTACAGTAATTCACAAACAAATGGCATACAAGAAGAGGCAGGTCTCTTCCACAGACGTCCTTCTGACTCATGGTGCAAGGAACACTAGTCTAAAATACTGCTAAGCATTATGGGAAATCATCACATTCTACTCCCCATTTTCTAGTCTTATTTTTAATTCTGGCACTATATGAGTTGTAATTCTTGTTGAATTTTATCAACAGATACAGATTTAATCTATAATTGAACACTAATATACCGCTAAGTAACAATGTTAAGACAGAAGTCACAGAGTATGGTGAAATATATGTGCTCTCTGACATCTAGAAAGTATCGGAAATATCGGCAGGTTGGTTCCGATACCCGATACTTACATTCTGCTGGTATCGGATACCGATACCGATACTGGATCGGATCTGCCCCATCCCTACTGTTAACATGAAACCTGTGCTCCTCGTGCAAATGCACATTTCAGCTTCTGAACACTGCAGACAGAGTCTTGTCTTTCTGATGACCCAGAAACTTCAAAAGGCATCCTCCTATTTGCAAATGATTTTCTCTCAGCCCACGCAGTTCTGAGACCACATGCAAGAGAGCAGCCAATGGAGCTGTGGCGAGGACTATTTCATAACACTTCATGTTGGGAGCTGGCAGATCCATTGTTCTCTGGGCCCACAAGCCTGTGGGCGGGAGACCCCGCTGCGTGTACGCTGTAGAAACACACCAGCCTCCCTCCCAGGCCATGTTTCTCCTCTCTTTCTGCAGAGGCTGACCACTCCGGCTCTCTGTCTCCCACTGATCCAGCGCCCTGCTCGCTCTGCTTCTCCGATCCCTGCACCAAAAAGCCGAGGTGAAGGATGAAGCTGTCGCCTCACAGCTAGGAAGCGTGCAGCTGCTACTATAATGGCTGTAATTGCATGTTTCTTTTGTTGGGCTGAAATTAACAGTGGAGCTACAATACTACTACCAACCCCCCCAACCCACAAAGTAAAGATGGAGGGGCGAGAGTAAAAAAAAAAAACTTGGGTTTACCAGTGAGACTACAAACCCACTGCAGAATGGCCCACACCTGCACTCTTGCACCCCCGCTAAAGTAAACACAGATAATAAGGTATAATTACGTTAGAAAATAATAACGAGAAGGAACCCCCCCTTCCCTTGGTGACAAAGGGCTGCCTGTTTATTGTGGGGGGTGAAACAGCCCCAAAGGATGTTGGCGAGTGCCCTATCAAAAGACCCGAGGGCCCAACTGAGTCCCCTCACAGGACAGCCATCAGAGTCGAGGGGGACTCGGGCTTTTAAGTCTCTTCAACCCTAACTGCCTCAATTAAGCAGGATGGACTGACCACAGGCCCCTGCTCCAGCTCCTTTCATTCCCATCAAATGATCCTGGCTTGTTTTTAATTGTACAACATCAAAGGAAACCAAGGATACGCGTCTAAAACTATACCAGCAACATGATGTGGACTATGAAACAAAGGTTAACTGTCAATAAGCAAGGAGGACAAAGCTATTTTCATAGTGGAAAATTCTCCATCAGGATTAAAAACAAATATTGCACATAGTTCAGTATGTTATGAGGGTCTGGTAGTACTGAGTCAACAGGAAACTAAGTGTTTCATTTTCATTAGAAGTTCAAACTCAAACACAAATTTGTAAACAGACTAGATCAATTTATAGATAAACAAAATATTCTAAGCAACAGTCAGTATGGGTTTAGAGCAAAAAACTCTACATCAATGGCTCTCATGGAATTAATGGAACAAATAACTACTGCTGTCGATCAAAAACAATATTGTATCAGTATTTTTGTTGATTTAAAAAAAGCATTCGATACTATTGATCACACCATTCTCCTTGAAAAACTGAACAAATATGGTATTAGAGGACCAGCATTACAGTGGGTATCTAGCTACTTGAAAGATAGGAAACAATTTGTACAAATAAATGATGTAAGATCTGACCTCTGTAATATCACATGTGGAGTTCCCCAAGGCTCTGTACTTGGACCAAAGCTATTTATTTTATATGTGAATGACTTGGTAAATGTGTCAGGACTCCTTAAATGTGTACTTTTTGCTGATGATACCACATTTTTCTGTTTAGGTGAAGATATAGAACAAATGTTGGAATTGATAAAGACAGAATTTGTCAAAATACAAACTTGGTTTAAAATCAATAAATTATCATTAAATCTAGAAAAAACTAATTACATGATATTCAGTAATAAAAAGAAAACTGTTGATGTTCCACTCAAAATTGAGGATGTTGAGATTTGTAGAGTGAGTGAGGTGAAGTTTTTGGGTGTTATCATTGATGACAAACTGACATGGAAACAACACATAAATTCTGTAAGAATAAAAATAGCTAAATCGATTGCAGTACTGTACAAAGTCAGAGACCTATTGAATGATAAAGCTCTGTATTTGTTGTATAACACAATCATTGTTCCACACTTAATCTATTGTATTGATGTTTGGGGGAATGCGTGTAAAACAATCACAAAGCCTATTTTTGTATTACAGAAAAGAGCTGTAAGAATTATCACTAGAAAACATTACCGTCATCCATCAAGTACATTATTTTATCAACTGAAGTTATTGAAGTTCCATGATTTGGTAGACTATAATATTTTATCAGTTATGTATAGGGCTCAAAATAATGCATTACCTTTAAATATCCAAATGCATTTTGTTAAAAGACAAAGTTGTTATAATCTTAAGGGGACAGAGATGTTTGTAAAACCACAATTCAGAACTAGTTTGAAGGGACGTTCTACCTCAATCCAGGGAATTAGATTATGGAATGGCTTGGAGAATGTAGTTAAAAATGCCAAGTCAATGTTTACATTTAAGAAAATGATCAAAACGAATGTGTTAAAAAATATATATGAAATAGCGTAATGTGTATTGTATTAGTTAGAAAATTAGAAAGAGTTAGTCATTTTGTACTGTTGGTTGAAGATTATTATTGTTTAATCTGATTGTTGGAGAAAAGGGGCAGATAAATAAGATTTATTCTTCTTTCTGCTACCTTTCATTTTTTATATTTTGTACATTATCATTTATGGGATTGTCTTGTATTGTTTCTTTTGTAAAAAAAAAAAAGAACACATTTAATAAACATAAACTCAAATATGGGAATAAAATGTGTTCTGGTTGCAGATGAGAAACTAGTGAAATTCACTAACATCATGTTCCATTTGTATGAGGAAGTCAGAATTTCAGAGCACCCTCTGAGATCACGCATCTCTTGGAGGCCTGGGCCTGAAGGCAGACTGTTTTATAACTGGGAGAAAACCCATGCAAACACGAGAACATGAGGAGAACATGCAAACTCCACAGAAAGACTCTCAGTCGGATGATGGGATGGAACCCAGGACCTTCTGGCTGTGAGGCAGCAGTGCTCCCCATCACCGAGCTGCTCAGATACAGTGTATTATTCTGTGTTCCTCATGCAGACATGCTAAAGGTTGTCCAACAATGTGTGGAACTGATTGTTCTATACAAACTGACACAAGGGCAAATGAATAGTTTATTACTGCTTTGCAAGCGTGGTGCAGCCATAGTGGCTTTTGTCTGGTCAGGAGGAACGTCTTGAACTTAAAGTGTGTTCAAATGGATGTTTCTGTTCCAACTTCCACCTATAGCACAACTGAAGCCCTTTGCTAAACACACCATTTGTCATTAGTTTAGCTTTTTCATAAATTAAAGGGTAACGCCATCAATTTTCTGTTTTTAGAGCGTTATGTCATGGCAGCAGTTGTCATTTAAGTTGCAACCTAGAATAACTCAGTGCATAACCCACAATTAAATGCTTACTTAATGTTTATTTTATTACTTTTTAATTGAGATTTTTCACTATTTACAGACTTTGTGTTAAAATAGGTCTATGTCTGCAGGTGTCAGGAAAATCTGATGAGTTTCTCTGCATCATTGTTTCTCCATGATAGGATTAGTTTTGTGTGCATCATCAGCTGACCTGCTCGTAACAACAGAAGTCATCTCATGGCACTGAACAGAAACATTCATATATTAAATAATAATAATTAAACATTATTTATCTGAGGAGCAGACTGCTTTGAGTTTAACTCCATCACAGAACTCTCATCTTGAACAAGCATGAAGGCGACAGTGGAAAGGAAAAACTCCCTCACGAGGAAGGAACCTTTAGCAGAACCAGGCTCAGGACAAGTGGCCATCTGCTTCAACGTTCATTGTGCTAAGAACACTAGCCCTTCATTGAAGCACGGAGGTGGTAGCTGTGTGCTGTGGGGTGGTTATTCAGAAGCAGGGTCTGGCAAACTGCTCAGACGTGAAGGAAAAACACAAAACAAAACTTAGAGAAATTCTAAAATCCTGTTTGACTCTTGCAAGGATTTGAAACCGGGACAGAGGTTTACCTTTCAGCAAACATAATAAAATAAAATATAATCCGAGCTAATAGTGTTAGCGTTTTCTAAACCTGCACAGCCTTAAAGGTGCAGTTTCTTTCGGCTGCTTCCTTCTGCCGGGGTTGCCACAGCGAGCGAACAAAGCTAAAGCTTTAAAGGTACTGATTATAACCAAACATATAAAGATGACCCTAAACTATGTCAAATGGTAAAATATGGAAAAGTTTGCTCCAGTTGTTTCACAGATATGATGGTATATAATTCTGAAATGCAGCACTCAATGTAAACAACTACTTTTATCTGCATACTTTACTCAACAAGTCCGAGAGTAAATATGTGGCAGTGCGTCAACATTGTTGCACTTCTTGTTACCAAACGGCTCTTCCATGGATGCCACCACTGTTGACCTGTATTTAGTCTTTTGGCTGTTTCTGTAGGTACACAAATGCACATAATAGTTTACAGTAGGGGTGCGAATCTCTCAGTGTCTGGAGAATCGATTCGATTCCGATTTTTGATGCATCGATTCAATTAAAAATCGATTTTCGATTCTAAAACGATTTTCATTCCAGGATCGATTTTCAATTCAGAATCGATTTTCGATTCTGAAACAATTTTCAATTGAAATCATGAAAAGATTAAACAATAATGTAAACAAATAAAACATTTATTTAAAACAATAATGTATGCTTGTAGCAAACATTAATAATGTCAAATAATACAGTATAAATACAGCAGATGGGTATATGAATAGAATGCAGCAGCTTTAATCGGGTCCCGGAGGTCACTGGTGCCTATATCCAGCAGTCACTGTGCGAGAGGCAGGGGACACCCTGGACATGTCTCCAGTCCATCACAAATAATTCAAAATACAAACGTAAACAAAGATTTCAGCCTACTGTATTGCATAATAATAATGTATCGGGGAGGAGGTCCTGCCCCAAGTGGAGGAGTTAAGTATCTCGGGGTCTTGTTCACGAATGAGGGAAAACTGGAGCGTGAGATCAATAGGCGGATAGGTGCAGCGTCCGCAGTGAAGCGGGCGCTGTACCGGTCTGTCGTGGTGAAGAGAGAGCTGAGTCAAAAGGCAAAGCTCTCAATTTACCGATCGATCTACGTTCCCACCCTCATCTATGGTCATGAGCTTTGGGTTATGACCGAAAGAACAAGATCTCGGATACAAGCGGCTGAAATGAGTTTTCTCCGCAGGGTGGCTGGACTCTCCCTTAGAGATAGGGTGAGAAGCTCAGTCATCCGGGAGGGACTCGGAGTAGAGCCGCTGCTTCTCCACATCGAGAGGAGCCAGTTGAGGTGGCTCGGGCATCTGGTTAGGATGCCTCCTGGACGCCTCCCTGGTGAGGTGTTCCGGGCATGTCCCACCGGGAGGAGACCCAGAGGAAGACCCAGGACACGCTGGAGGGACTATGTTTCTCGGCTGGCCTGGGAACGCCTTGGGATTCCCCCAGAGGAGCTGCTCCAAGTGGCTGGGGAGAGGGAAGTCTGGGCCTCCCTACTTAGGCTGCTACCCCCGCGACCCGACCCCGGATAAGAGGAAGAAAATGGATGGATGGATGGATGGTATTGCATAAACATTTAACTCAAAATAAAATAGACTGCAAAATCATATTGCATTCATGTTTCAAATGTGTATGGATGGATTTAGTTTAAAAGATTTGTTTGGTAAATCTTTTCAACAAAAGCATCTATCCATCATCTTTACCCGCTTTATCCTTATCGGGTCCTGGAGGTCACTGGTTCGGGTCAGATTTCTTCTTCTTTCTGCCACCTTTCATTTTATGTATTATTTCATATACTATGAGATATGGTTTTATTTTCTTTATCTTTTGGGTTTTAATGTAAAAAAAAAAAGATTTTGGGGCTTTTGGAATCGATTCTGAATCGCCAGGACTAAGAATCTCGATTCTTTAAAAAATCGATTATATTTTCCTGCACCCTTAGTTTACAGTTATTCATATCTTTTTCTTACAAAGTTTTAGTCAAAGGTCACATTAACCCTCAATGTACTTCCTTAATATGTGATTTCTTAATGACTTTGCAATGAGTACATGTACATTCAAATTTAACAAGTCTATAAAAAACAGATATGTTAACCTTTCTATTTATGTTTGTGTAAGAAAACACGAGTACGTTCAAACCAAAAGTTCACCAAAGCACCAAAACTCCTCTGAGTTTGTGTCAATGAATGGATGAAACTAACTGTGCTCCGTCACTGTGGTGGTGGTGTGAATCCAATAAAGTCACAAAAACAATCATCACTTTTTCCATAAACAAGCATGAACTGCCATTAACTAGACTGTTAAATAAGTGAGAAAGTTTCAAGAAAAAGCATGCCGATACTCTGGCACAAAAACTCAAAGCTGCGGTTTTATCAGAAATGGAAATGTGTGACTCCACCCAGTTCCACATGCGACTTACAGATACAAAATCTGGCTTGTATTTCATCCTCTGCTCTAATACCACTAAGTGTTTTTTATGATCTGTTGCAGCTCGGCTGAAAATGTGGATAAATTTAGCCGAGCATGTGAACATGACACTGGATAATTCAGACAATGTAGGATCACGCCACGGCCTCACCGTCACTTAAATCCATCCAGACTTTAACCCGACCTGACGTGCTGGCACACAAAAAGAAACAGATGGGCACGTTTCAGTCGAATACTGTTCCTATGAAAACATGAAAATGTGGTTTGAAGTCGGTGTGCCCTCACTCCGTCATGCACTTTATGTCACGATCTATCTATGAGCTCTTTGACAGATACATGCTTAATGCTCTGAAAGCAACAAAACGTAAAGGATATGTATTCCATGGAGCCGTACGAAGCCAGGAACAACACATTCTGGACAAAATCTGTCTTTTGAACACATTTGTGATCTTCTCACATTTAAGTCGGAGGGTGGTTACAGTAAAATGTACATTTCTGAATAAAAAATTTATCAGCCTCATCCAGGAAGTGGAACTAGCAGAAGCACATTCGACTAAGGAGATCAAAAGGATTAATTTTAATTTATAAATTTGTTTAATCATCATGAACTAACAGTGCCTATGATGAACAACATGTAACAGTTTTATTCTGAGCCTGATCATTTACAAATGCTTAGTTCAGGGTTTCCTACTTGTTACATACAGTTTGCTTTAGGAGACTCATGCCTAGTACCATACTTTCCGCCCTTTAAGTCGCTCCGCCCTATATGTCGCATTAGTCCAATTATGTCCAATAAAATGGAAAAATCCATAAACGTGTCGCACCTCGGTATACGTCGCATCTATTATGCGTCACCGCTGACGCATCACCGCAAATGGCCATAGAAGCGTGCACGGTAGGACTTTAACAAGATTAACACTTTAAAAAAATTATTTGTTTGCTGAAAATTATAGCAAAGATGTGTTTGAGCTGAACTTTTCCTTAATAAATGCACATAATGGTCAAATCAGCTGAATTAAAAAAAATAGTTTTGCTACATCGGTGCTGCAAAGCGTGCATGCGCAGCGAGTGGATATGCTTGATTTCTTTCAAATTTAACAAGATTAACACCTAAAAATATATATTTGTTTGCTGACATTATAGTAAAAGTATTTCTGAGCTTAAAGCTGCTATATGTAACTTTTCTAACAATATATTTTTAACATATTTCTTCACTCTGTCACTAGATTGATGTTAGAGAGGTAATCTCTGAAAAAAAAAAAAAAATATTGTCCCCTTGCTTCTCCAGGTGGTAAATAAGCATTTCTAAAAAGAAAAAGTGACCCGCCATTTTCCAGCCAATAAAAACAAAGTTTGTAACCAGCCAATAAAAACCGAGCTTGAATTTGAATCAGCCAATAAAAACAGAGCTTGAATTTGAATTTTAACAGACCACAAGGGGGCAGAGCCATATATGGCTCTGAGGGGGAGGGATCAGAATGCTTTGCTTGTTGAAATTTTTTCTAAGTGCTGATGTTCTACAGAAACTGCAGACTGAACCTTTAACCTTTCTTTAATAAATTCACGTAATGGTCAAATCAGCTGGATTTAAATTGTTTCGCTTTGACGTCTTCCAAACGGTCGAGCGCGCCGCAAAATAAATTATAAATAAATTGAATTTTCGCTCAAACATCTCCTAAAGCTAATCAGTTGTAAATGTCCATCCAGTGATTACTTTCTGTAAGTTTCATCAAAATCTGTCCTGTGGTTCTTGAGCTATTTTGCTAACAAGGTAACAGTAGTTCACAGCTCCAGAGAGCAGGAGGCCGTGCTGCGACAGAGTGAGTCCGACCAGAGGAGGCTGCTGTCGGACACATGAGCTGGAAACGGTCGGTGGACCCTAGCGGCCTAAAGTGGTACTGCTCTATTTTTTCGTCAGAATGAATGGAAACTGTCATATGACAACCAATAATTGGTCTAAAAATATGAGAAAAAATCAATAAATATGTCGCTTCGCCCTATAAGTCGCAGGATGTTACGACCGTATGAGGGCCAAAACACATTTAAAGGACACTGGACACAAGAAAAAGGTTTAAATGATATTTATTTACTAAAACTAAGAGTCTCCAGGCGGTCAGGGTCCTCTCAGGCTTCTCCCACCCGTCTGGAGCGCCTTCTCCTGCTCAGCGTCCTTAAAGAAACAAAAATAAATTAAAAAGAGAAAGTTCAAAGGATTGTGGGACAGGTGGGTGCGGCGGAAATGAACAAAACGTCTCCCAGGCCGACCCAATCCTATACAGGACCGTCGTGCCTTCCCAGGTGACGATCTGCCTAGCCAAAAATACCTCTAAATAAAAGAAAAGCGATAACTGAACTACCGACACCCACACAGTCAAAAGTATCAAACAAATGGAGAAAAAAGGGGAAACAGACTCTCACTCTGTTTCACGTTAGCTGTCCCCCTCCTGGGCAGCAGCTCAGACGCTTCCCTTCAGCATCTGACAAAAAAGAAGAGTCAACCAGAGTACAGCAGTCCAAAACCACACTATTTAAGCTAGAGTCACACAAACTCTCAAAGAGCTTAAATACTCACAACTCTTGCTTTTAGCAACTAGTCCTGAAACCAGTGCCAGGCCTTAAGGGCCTATTTCAGCTCCAACAGGAGCAAACAACAACAATCTGAGAGGGTGGAGATCTCTCAGAATTGTTAGGTTACCTGACAGTGTCCTCAGCAGTTCCAGTGAACCCTCAGCTGAGTTTCACACCATCCAGAAGACTTCAATAAGCCACCACTCGTTCCTCAAGCCAGTCTTGGTACAACGAGTCTCCACTAGATTACTCTTAACTTCACACAACTCTAGTAAGCACTAGAGCTGTTAAAAGAGCACCCTTGCTCTACATGAGCTGTTTAAAGAGCCCCCAAACCTCAAGAGCTTTACCTCAAGAGCTTTAGCTCACACAAAGTAGCATGAGAGCTCAACACAGTGATCAGAGTGGGTGGAGAACACTCTGGAACACAAATAGGCAGCAATACAGCTACCTTAATCAAAACTTGGTTTACCTTCAGCAGGCTCCAAGTTGCTCCAACAAGCACCCTTGCTTGTGTCCACCAAACTCAGTTGGCAATCACAACCTCACATCAGTAAGGCTCCACCCTGCACCAAACACAGCATGTCAGCTTTATAGGCTGGACCTGCAAGTGAACAGCAGCTCTGCCCAATCAAGCTTGAGTGAAGCAGGCTGAGTAATAAAAAAAAAGGTTAGTTCTTTATTGAACCAGCAGGCTGCAGCAGTTAGCAGCCAAGATAAATAAAAACAAGGATGTTTAAACTTCTAAAAACCCCAGGGTGCATAACATCCCCACCGCCAGAGTTTTGTTGGGGGAGAACGTGCAGATGTCACCTATAGACACAGCACTCCTCTCCAAACAAAACATTGTGGTATCTCAGAATGTTTGGAAGCCAAACAGACTACGCTTATCTCCGTCTACTCTGCAAGGCTTTTGTTTAGCACCAAACACCAAACAAATACCAACATCATGTCTAATGATGTCAGTGTAAGACTGGACATTTGTCATGACAGTCAGGGGGAATCTGTCCTCCTCATTTTCTGCACCGGACAGCATCCCTGCGTCAGTTGCAACAGCTCTGTTTTCTGCCACACTGTAAACACAGCAAAGACAGTTAAACACAGATTCATATACAACACGTTCAACATAAGGCTGCAGCACCTCACATCTCACAGACAGTGAAAATGTATTTTCTGCTGCACTTCCAGTCAATGGTCGCATATTGTCCATCACTCTCTCGTTTCCTGTTGAGGCTGGAACAGGACACAAAGAAACAGGAGAACATGTCACGTGTGTCTGTACCTCTTTTGAGATCTTCAGGTCCTCATGTTCTTCACATCCTGACTTAAATGAGAGTTGTTCAGTTTTATATAACAATAAAAAACTGTCACTAAAGTCAACATCATCATCTCCATCATTGTTTTTAGCCGGAGCTACAGAAGAATACAAAGAAACAGGAGAAACTGTTTCTTCTGGGTTCTCCTCAGTTAAGCTCACTGAGACTTCTTCTGCTTCAGAGC
>JBBPBX010102818.1:0-11982 GCA_038048925.1 Garcialebias charrua
ATCTATCTATCTATCTATCTATCTATCTATCTATCTATCTATCTATCTATCTATCTATCTATCTATCTATCTATCTATCTATCTATCTATCTATCTATCTATCTATCTATCTATCTATCTATCTATCTATCTATCTATCTATCTATCTATCTATTTTTATTTAATCTATGGTATATTATTTTTAGGTGATGTGAAAAAAATAAACAAAAAATACGACGTCTGCACGGAAAGATGTAAGAAAATATGAATGGATACTTACTGTAAGATTGTTTTTTAAGTCGACAGAGACAACGGATCGATGAGAAATCCCTCTTGCGTAACGGGAGCAGGCTATCGACAGCTAACTTATATATTCCTCCAACACAAAAACAAAATCGTGAATTTGTTTTCTGTTGTTGTTATGCTGTTCTGTTGTTTGAATGAAAGCTAACTAGCTAGCTAGCGGAAGTAGCTAGTGGAAGTCGGCAATGCGGTGGCGCTTGACAAGCGAGGCTTCTGATTGGACGGAGTGCGCTGGGCAGTCCTCAACGATGATTGGCTCCAATTTTGAGACATTTGTCTAAATGAGACGGAGAACAATGACTCTAGGACATTTGCCATTTTTGTTTCAATAAAAAAAAAAGTAGTTGTTTAACCTAGTGGTCAGGCTGATACGAACGTTTCCCAGACAGCATGCAGGCCCCATGTGGTTAATGCTCATGGCCAGAATGCTGGCTATCAAAATGTAGTCGTTTAACCTAGTGGTCAGGCTGAAACGAACGTTTCCCAGACAGCGTGCAGGCCCCATGTGGTTAATGCTCATGGCCAGAATGCTGGCTATCACTTCACCTAATGGGTCATATCCTACACGGGGTGGGCCTCGTTACACAACCGCGACTACATAGTATTGTATATTTCTTGAGCGGTATTTAAAGACCTGAATCTGTACCTTACTTTCACTCACGGTTCCAATAAGAACATTTCTGGGTTCAAGTTAAATAAATATCATATAAACACATTTCTGGGTTCAAGTTAAATAAATATCATAAAAACAGAACATTGGAATCATTTTGAACATCTTAGTTTAGACTATTTTGACCATTTTTATTCTATATTAGCTGTTGAAGACAGATGCATGATGGGAAATCAAAGCGGAATTTAGTGCCTTTAATTTTTGTGACGTGCGCGCGCGCGCATCAGAGGTGCGCATGCCCCTTTCACAATGACGTCAGAAAACTTCCGTTCTAACCATAACTGGCCGCAGCGTATCTGTACTTCCAGCTTGATTCTCCCTCCGGAGACCTTTTTATTTTATTTAATTTATTTATTTAATGAACAATAACAAAAACATACAAAAACAGGCAATGGCAAATTCACATTTTAACGAATCAATTTCAGCAAACATAACTAAAAACATAACTAAAAATTTCCAAGATTATAACATATGAGAATAAGCACGGTGGCACAACTGGTAGAGCTGCTGCCTCTCAGCGAGCAGGTCCCCGGTTCAAATCCCGGTCCGGGGGCCTTTCTGGGTGGAGTTTGCATGTTCTCTCCGTGCATGCGTGGGTTTTCTCTGAGTGCTCCGGTTTCCTCCCACAGTACAAAAACATGCATGTTAGGCTGATTGGTAACTCTAAATTGACCCTAGGTGTGAGTGAGACAGGTCCCTCTTGTAAATGAGTCCCCGTGGCTCAACGAGGCTAGCCTGTATAAATAAAGGTTGAATGAATGAAAAAAAAAAGGTTCAATAACAGAATGAACAATTGAACAAGAAAAGGATACATAAAGAGAAGAAATAAAGAGATTTAAAAAATACGGTTTATAACAATTTAAATTCTGAGATGAGAGAAAAAAGTTTGATAGCTGGGACTGTATTAATTTTCTTTAAGGATTTACCAAATAATAAAAAAAAGTCATTTTTAAACGCTTTTACACATGGAATAACTTTTGAAAAACGACATTTATGAATGTAGAATTTGACAAACAATATTATATTGTTTATCAAAAATTCAATATATATATATATTTTTAATACCAAATTTGATATCTTTCCATGCAGGGGAAAAAATCACCTTGAAGAGACTTGGATATCAACCAAATATGTAACTCCTTCCAAAAACCACATACAATCTCACATTCGTAAAACGCATGTTCTGTTGATTCCAACAAAGATTTACAGAAATAACAATTCTCCTTTTCAAATTTGAATATTCTTTTCAAGAACTCCTGTGAAGGGTAAATATCATTTACAATTTTAAAGTGGATTTCTTTAAATTTAAGAGGGAAATTTCAAAAATTTAGTTCTGATTGATCTAATTTCTTGTTTGCTAAAGTATTTTTTTTTTTTATTGATATGTTCTTTTGGAGGATCCAGGATAGATCTCGTTGATTAAGGAATTTCTTAAAACTATGTTATTGCATTTTTTATCTACAAAGTTTGTATCATTAATTATTATTTTATGCAATCTAGGGGTTTGGGTCTGATCCAAATTATTTTGAATTAAATTATTCATAACTTTTGGAATGCTATCGATCACCATTTTGTAATTCTCAGGAGTACAAATTATTTTATATTTATTACAAAATTCTTCGTATTTTAACAAATCTGCTTTATCATTTATGAAATGAACAATAGACCAAATTTGTTTTTCCATCCAACCTTCCATAAACATTGACTGGTTTCAGGCTGTCATCAGCCAACTGGTTGATCCACTGTGGGAGGGTGCTATTTATAAGACTGAGCTGAATACAGCTTCTCAGACTGAGGAAGTCTTTTGGACGAAAGACGAAACCTTTCTACAGTTTTTTTGCTTTTTTTTTTTTTTTTTGAATGTCCAGAGGACCAGACTTAGCTTTTTTAGATTTTTCTACCTGGATTATTGAGCATGCATCAGGGTATAAAACAGAAAGATACACTGGCGCTTACTCACCACCAAGTTCCACCTCTAGCAAGAGAGGGAAACAAGCAGCTTCTACCTGTGGTCGCAAGAACGGTAGATCATCGCGACCCCAAGCGCACAGTGAACGCTAGCGCGTGACACGGCCATCAGACGCTAAGGTCTGCCCCGGAAGGCGGGTGACGTGCAACTAACCCTGAGGGCTGGGCCCGTTTTATACCGGAAGCCAGCCCTAGACCCACCAATCGCATTGCAGCCCTGTGTGGTGCATTTAATGTCTGCCTCATATCTATCTATCTATCTATCTATCTATCTATCTATCTATCTATCTATCTATCTATCTATCTATCTATCTATCTATCTATCTATCTATCTATCTATCTATCTATCTATCTATCTATCTATCTATCTATCTATCTATCTTTTTTATTTAATCTATGGTATATTATTTTTAGGTGATGTGAAAAAAATAAACAAAAAATACGACGTCTGCACGGAAAGATGTAAGAAAATATGAATGGATACTTACTGTAAGATTGTTTTTTAAGTCGACAGAGACAACGGATCGATGAGAAATCCCTCTTGCGTAACGGGAGCAGGCTATCGACAGCTAACTTATATATTCCTCCAACACAAAAACAAAATCGTGAATTTGTTTTCTGTTGTTGTTATGCTGTTCTGTTGTTTGAATGAAAGCTAACTAGCTAGCTAGCGGAAGTAGCTAGTGGAAGTCGGCAATGCGGTGGCGCTTGACAAGCGAGGCTTCTGATTGGACGGAGTGCGCTGGGCAGTCCTCAACGATGATTGGCTCCAATTTTGAGACATTTGTCTAAATGAGACGGAGAACAATGACTCTAGGACATTTGCCATTTTTGTTTCAATAAAAAAAAAAGTAGTTGTTTAACCTAGTGGTCAGGCTGATACGAACGTTTCCCAGACAGCATGCAGGCCCCATGTGGTTAATGCTCATGGCCAGAATGCTGGCTATCAAAATGTAGTCGTTTAACCTAGTGGTCAGGCTGAAACGAACGTTTCCCAGACAGCGTGCAGGCCCCATGTGGTTAATGCTCATGGCCAGAATGCTGGCTATCACTTCACCTAATGGGTCATATCCTACACGGGGTGGGCCTCGTTACACAACCGCGACTACATAGTATTGTATATTTCTTGAGCGGTATTTAAAGACCTGAATCTGTACCTTACTTTCACTCACGGTTCCAATAAGAACATTTCTGGGTTCAAGTTAAATAAATATCATATAAACACATTTCTGGGTTCAAGTTAAATAAATATCATAAAAACAGAACATTGGAATCATTTTGAACATCTTAGTTTAGACTATTTTGACCATTTTTATTCTATATTAGCTGTTGAAGACAGATGCATGATGGGAAATCAAAGCGGAATTTAGTGCCTTTAATTTTTGTGACGTGCGCGCGCGCGCATCAGAGGTGCGCATGCCCCTTTCACAATGACGTCAGAAAACTTCCGTTCTAACCATAACTGGCCGCAGCGTATCTGTACTTCCAGCTTGATTCTCCCTCCGGAGACCTTTTTATTTTATTTAATTTATTTATTTAATGAACAATAACAAAAACATACAAAAACAGGCAATGGCAAATTCACATTTTAACGAATCAATTTCAGCAAACATAACTAAAAACATAACTAAAAATTTCCAAGATTATAACATATGAGAATAAGCACGGTGGCACAACTGGTAGAGCTGCTGCCTCTCAGCGAGCAGGTCCCCGGTTCAAATCCCGGTCCGGGGGCCTTTCTGGGTGGAGTTTGCATGTTCTCTCCGTGCATGCGTGGGTTTTCTCTGAGTGCTCCGGTTTCCTCCCACAGTACAAAAACATGCATGTTAGGCTGATTGGTAACTCTAAATTGACCCTAGGTGTGAGTGAGACAGGTCCCTCTTGTAAATGAGTCCCCGTGGCTCAACGAGGCTAGCCTGTATAAATAAAGGTTGAATGAATGAAAAAAAAAAGGTTCAATAACAGAATGAACAATTGAACAAGAAAAGGATACATAAAGAGAAGAAATAAAGAGATTTAAAAAATACGGTTTATAACAATTTAAATTCTGAGATGAGAGAAAAAAGTTTGATAGCTGGGACTGTATTAATTTTCTTTAAGGATTTACCAAATAATAAAAAAAAGTCATTTTTAAACGCTTTTACACATGGAATAACTTTTGAAAAACGACATTTATGAATGTAGAATTTGACAAACAATATTATATTGTTTATCAAAAATTCAATATATATATATATTTTTAATACCAAATTTGATATCTTTCCATGCAGGGGAAAAAATCACCTTGAAGAGACTTGGATATCAACCAAATATGTAACTCCTTCCAAAAACCACATACAATCTCACATTCGTAAAACGCATGTTCTGTTGATTCCAACAAAGATTTACAGAAATAACAATTCTCCTTTTCAAATTTGAATATTCTTTTCAAGAACTCCTGTGAAGGGTAAATATCATTTACAATTTTAAAGTGGATTTCTTTAAATTTAAGAGGGAAATTTCAAAAATTTAGTTCTGATTGATCTAATTTCTTGTTTGCTAAAGTATTTTTTTTTTTTATTGATATGTTCTTTTGGAGGATCCAGGATAGATCTCGTTGATTAAGGAATTTCTTAAAACTATGTTATTGCATTTTTTATCTACAAAGTTTGTATCATTAATTATTATTTTATGCAATCTAGGGGTTTGGGTCTGATCCAAATTATTTTGAATTAAATTATTCATAACTTTTGGAATGCTATCGATCACCATTTTGTAATTCTCAGGAGTACAAATTATTTTATATTTATTACAAAATTCTTCGTATTTTAACAAATCTGCTTTATCATTTATGAAATGAACAATAGACCAAATTTGTTTTTCCATCCAACCTTCCATAAACATTGACTGGTTTCAGGCTGTCATCAGCCAACTGGTTGATCCACTGTGGGAGGGTGCTATTTATAAGACTGAGCTGAATACAGCTTCTCAGACTGAGGAAGTCTTTTGGACGAAAGACGAAACCTTTCTACAGTTTTTTTGCTTTGTTTTTTTTTTTTTTTGAATGTCCAGAGGACCAGACTTAGCTTTTTTAGATTTTTCTACCTGGATTATTGAGCATGCATCAGGGTATAAAACAGAAAGATACACTGGCGCTTACTCACCACCAAGTTCCACCTCTAGCAAGAGAGGGAAACAAGCAGCTTCTACCTGTGGTCGCAAGAACGGTAGATCATCGCGACCCCAAGCGCACAGTGAACGCTAGCGCGTGACACGGCCATCAGACGCTAAGGTCTGCCCCGGAAGGCGGGTGACGTGCAACTAACCCGGAGGGCTGGGCCCGTTTTATACCGGAAGCCAGCCCTAGACCCACCAATCGCATTGCAGCCCTGTGTGGTGCATTTAATGTCTGCCTCATATCTATCTATCTATCTATCTATCTATCTATCTATCTATCTATCTATCTATCTATCTATCTATCTATCTATCTATCTATCTATCTATCTATCTATCTATCTATCTATCTATCTATCTATCTATCTATCTATCTATCTATCTATCTATCTATCTATCTATCTATCTATCTATCTATCTATCTATCTATCTATCTATCTATCTATCTATCTATCTATCTATCTATCTATCTATCTATCTATCTATCTATCTATCTATCTATCTATCTATCTATCTATCTATCTATCTATCTATCTATCTATCTATCTATCTATCTATCTATCTATCTATCTATCTATCTATCTATCTATCTATCTATCTATCTATCTATCTATCTATTTTTATTTAATCTATGGTATATTATTTTTAGGTGATGTGAAAAAAATAAACAAAAAATACGACGTCTGCACGGAAAGATGTAAGAAAATATGAATGGATACTTACTGTAAGATTGTTTTTTAAGTCGACAGAGACAACGGATCGATGAGAAATCCCTCTTGCGTAACGGGAGCAGGCTATCGACAGCTAACTTATATATTCCTCCAACACAAAAACAAAATCGTGAATTTGTTTTCTGTTGTTGTTATGCTGTTCTGTTGTTTGAATGAAAGCTAACTAGCTAGCTAGCGGAAGTAGCTAGTGGAAGTCGGCAATGCGGTGGCGCTTGACAAGCGAGGCTTCTGATTGGACGGAGTGCGCTGGGCAGTCCTCAACGATGATTGGCTCCAATTTTGAGACATTTGTCTAAATGAGACGGAGAACAATGACTCTAGGACATTTGCCATTTTTGTTTCAATAAAAAAAAAAGTAGTTGTTTAACCTAGTGGTCAGGCTGATACGAACGTTTCCCAGACAGCATGCAGGCCCCATGTGGTTAATGCTCATGGCCAGAATGCTGGCTATCAAAATGTAGTCGTTTAACCTAGTGGTCAGGCTGAAACGAACGTTTCCCAGACAGCGTGCAGGCCCCATGTGGTTAATGCTCATGGCCAGAATGCTGGCTATCACTTCACCTAATGGGTCATATCCTACACGGGGTGGGCCTCGTTACACAACCGCGACTACATAGTATTGTATATTTCTTGAGCGGTATTTAAAGACCTGAATCTGTACCTTACTTTCACTCACGGTTCCAATAAGAACATTTCTGGGTTCAAGTTAAATAAATATCATATAAACACATTTCTGGGTTCAAGTTAAATAAATATCATAAAAACAGAACATTGGAATCATTTTGAACATCTTAGTTTAGACTATTTTGACCATTTTTATTCTATATTAGCTGTTGAAGACAGATGCATGATGGGAAATCAAAGCGGAATTTAGTGCCTTTAATTTTTGTGACGTGCGCGCGCGCGCATCAGAGGTGCGCATGCCCCTTTCACAATGACGTCAGAAAACTTCCGTTCTAACCATAACTGGCCGCAGCGTATCTGTACTTCCAGCTTGATTCTCCCTCCGGAGACCTTTTTATTTTATTTAATTTATTTATTTAATGAACAATAACAAAAACATACAAAAACAGGCAATGGCAAATTCACATTTTAACGAATCAATTTCAGCAAACATAACTAAAAACATAACTAAAAATTTCCAAGATTATAACATATGAGAATAAGCACGGTGGCACAACTGGTAGAGCTGCTGCCTCTCAGCGAGCAGGTCCCCGGTTCAAATCCCGGTCCGGGGGCCTTTCTGGGTGGAGTTTGCATGTTCTCTCCGTGCATGCGTGGGTTTTCTCTGAGTGCTCCGGTTTCCTCCCACAGTACAAAAACATGCATGTTAGGCTGATTGGTAACTCTAAATTGACCCTAGGTGTGAGTGAGACAGGTCCCTCTTGTAAATGAGTCCCCGTGGCTCAACGAGGCTAGCCTGTATAAATAAAGGTTGAATGAATGAAAAAAAAAAGGTTCAATAACAGAATGAACAATTGAACAAGAAAAGGATACATAAAGAGAAGAAATAAAGAGATTTAAAAAATACGGTTTATAACAATTTAAATTCTGAGATGAGAGAAAAAAGTTTGATAGCTGGGACTGTATTAATTTTCTTTAAGGATTTACCAAATAATAAAAAAAAGTCATTTTTAAACGCTTTTACACATGGAATAACTTTTGAAAAACGACATTTATGAATGTAGAATTTGACAAACAATATTATATTGTTTATCAAAAATTCAATATATATATATATTTTTAATACCAAATTTGATATCTTTCCATGCAGGGGAAAAAATCACCTTGAAGAGACTTGGATATCAACCAAATATGTAACTCCTTCCAAAAACCACATACAATCTCACATTCGTAAAACGCATGTTCTGTTGATTCCAACAAAGATTTACAGAAATAACAATTCTCCTTTTCAAATTTGAATATTCTTTTCAAGAACTCCTGTGAAGGGTAAATATCATTTACAATTTTAAAGTGGATTTCTTTAAATTTAAGAGGGAAATTTCAAAAATTTAGTTCTGATTGATCTAATTTCTTGTTTGCTAAAGTATTTTTTTTTATTTATTGATATGTTCTTTTGGAGGATCCAGGATAGATCTCGTTGATTAAGGAATTTCTTAAAACTATGTTATTGCATTTTTTATCTACAAAGTTTGTATCATTAATTATTATTTTATGCAATCTAGGGGTTTGGGTCTGATCCAAATTATTTTGAATTAAATTATTCATAACTTTTGGAATGCTATCGATCACCATTTTGTAATTCTCAGGAGTACAAATTATTTTATATTTATTACAAAATTCTTCGTATTTTAACAAATCTGCTTTATCATTTATGAAATGAACAATAGACCAAATTTGTTTTTCCATCCAACCTTCCATAAACATTGACTGGTTTCAGGCTGTCATCAGCCAACTGGTTGATCCACTGTGGGAGGGTGCTATTTATAAGACTGAGCTGAATACAGCTTCTCAGACTGAGGAAGTCTTTTGGACGAAAGACGAAACCTTTCTACAGTTTTTTTGCTTTGTTTTTTTTTTTTTTTGAATGTCCAGAGGACCAGACTTAGCTTTTTTAGATTTTTCTACCTGGATTATTGAGCATGCATCAGGGTATAAAACAGAAAGATACACTGGCGCTTACTCACCACCAAGTTCCACCTCTAGCAAGAGAGGGAAACAAGCAGCTTCTACCTGTGGTCGCAAGAACGGTAGATCATCGCGACCCCAAGCGCACAGTGAACGCTAGCGCGTGACACGGCCATCAGACGCTAAGGTCTGCCCCGGAAGGCGGGTGACGTGCAACTAACCCTGAGGGCTGGGCCCGTTTTATACCGGAAGCCAGCCCTAGACCCACCAATCGCATTGCAGCCCTGTGTGGTGCATTTAATGTCTGCCTCATATCTATCTATCTATCTATCTATCTATCTATCTATCTATCTATCTATCTATCTATCTATCTATCTATCTATCTATCTATCTATCTATCTATCTATCTATCTATCTATCTATCTATCTATCTATCTATCTATCTATCTATCTATCTATCTATCTATCTATCTATCTATCTATCTATCTATCTATCTATCTATCTATCTATCTATCTATCTATCTTTTTTATTTAATCTATGGTATATTATTTTTAGGTGATGTGAAAAAAATAAACAAAAAATACGACGTCTGCACGGAAAGATGTAAGAAAATATGAATGGATACTTACTGTAAGATTGTTTTTTAAGTCGACAGAGACAACGGATCGATGAGAAATCCCTCTTGCGTAACGGGAGCAGGCTATCGACAGCTAACTTATATATTCCTCCAACACAAAAACAAAATCGTGAATTTGTTTTCTGTTGTTGTTATGCTGTTCTGTTGTTTGAATGAAAGCTAACTAGCTAGCTAGCGGAAGTAGCTAGTGGAAGTCGGCAATGCGGTGGCGCTTGACAAGCGAGGCTTCTGATTGGACGGAGTGCGCTGGGCAGTCCTCAACGATGATTGGCTCCAATTTTGAGACATTTGTCTAAATGAGACGGAGAACAATGACTCTAGGACATTTGCCATTTTTGTTTCAATAAAAAAAAAAGTAGTTGTTTAACCTAGTGGTCAGGCTGATACGAACGTTTCCCAGACAGCATGCAGGCCCCATGTGGTTAATGCTCATGGCCAGAATGCTGGCTATCAAAATGTAGTCGTTTAACCTAGTGGTCAGGCTGAAACGAACGTTTCCCAGACAGCGTGCAGGCCCCATGTGGTTAATGCTCATGGCCAGAATGCTGGCTATCACTTCACCTAATGGGTCATATCCTACACGGGGTGGGCCTCGTTACACAACCGCGACTACATAGTATTGTATATTTCTTGAGCGGTATTTAAAGACCTGAATCTGTACCTTACTTTCACTCACGGTTCCAATAAGAACATTTCTGGGTTCAAGTTAAATAAATATCATATAAACACATTTCTGGGTTCAAGTTAAATAAATATCATAAAAACAGAACATTGGAATCATTTTGAACATCTTAGTTTAGACTATTTTGACCATTTTTATTCTATATTAGCTGTTGAAGACAGATGCATGATGGGAAATCAAAGCGGAATTTAGTGCCTTTAATTTTTGTGACGTGCGCGCGCGCGCATCAGAGGTGCGCATGCCCCTTTCACAATGACGTCAGAAAACTTCCGTTCTAACCATAACTGGCCGCAGCGTATCTGTACTTCCAGCTTGATTCTCCCTCCGGAGACCTTTTTATTTTATTTAATTTATTTATTTAATGAACAATAACAAAAACATACAAAAACAGGCAATGGCAAATTCACATTTTAACGAATCAATTTCAGCAAACATAACTAAAAACATAACTAAAAATTTCCAAGATTATAACATATGAGAATAAGCACGGTGGCACAACTGGTAGAGCTGCTGCCTCTCAGCGAGCAGGTCCCCGGTTCAAATCCCGGTCCGGGGGCCTTTCTGGGTGGAGTTTGCATGTTCTCTCCGTGCATGCGTGGGTTTTCTCTGAGTGCTCCGGTTTCCTCCCACAGTACAAAAACATGCATGTTAGGCTGATTGGTAACTCTAAATTGACCCTAGGTGTGAGTGAGACAGGTCCCTCTTGTAAATGAGTCCCCGTGGCTCAACGAGGCTAGCCTGTATAAATAAAGGTTGAATGAATGAAAAAAAAAAGGTTCAATAACAGAATGAACAATTGAACAAGAAAAGGATACATAAAGAGAAGAAATAAAGAGATTTAAAAAATACGGTTTATAACAATTTAAATTCTGAGATGAGAGAAAAAAGTTTGATAGCTGGGACTGTATTAATTTTCTTTAAGGATTTACCAAATAATAAAAAAAAGTCATTTTTAAACGCTTTTACACATGGAATAACTTTTGAAAAACGACATTTATGAATGTAGAATTTGACAAACAATATTATATTGTTTATCAAAAATTCAATATATATATATATTTTTAATACCAAATTTGATATCTTTCCATGCAGGGGAAAAAATCACCTTGAAGAGACTTGGATATCAACCAAATATGTAACTCCTTCCAAAAACCACATACAATCTCACATTCGTAAAACGCATGTTCTGTTGATTCCAACAAAGATTTACAGAAATAACAATTCTCCTTTTCAAATTTGAATATTCTTTTCAAGAACTCCTGTGAAGG
>JBBPBX010102820.1:0-11981 GCA_038048925.1 Garcialebias charrua
TAAAGGTCAAAAACATGCTGTCAGAATGACTTTTATCTTTTTTAAATGGTTTTTGTTTTATTACATTTTATTTGTTTTCTTTATTTAACATAATATTTTACTTTTTTATTTTTTTCTTATTCTGACCATTGTTCTGTGATTTGACCTGTGTAAAAATATTTTTAACTTGGTACAAAACTTTTCTCTTCAACTAATTTATTTCACTTGATTCACAGCCTTGTGACAATAAACTCATTGTCCTGTGAAATGCTCAGTGGGCAAAAATATGGATTAGAATTGTGATAAAGTCAGGATTTACAAACTAACTAAATTTGGCACATTGTTAGTTGTCATGTTTTCTTTTTTTTAACCTACTATGTAGTTTTAATTTGAGGTTTAGTCTTTGATTTTGACCAGTGTTGCGAATTCAAAAGGTTGAAGGAAGCTCTGAAACGAATGTGCAAATTTTATGTAGGTATATTGTACATATAAGAATAAACCTTACAGCAGACAACAGACCTGACTCCAACACAGTCCACACACACATCTTCAAAGGCAGGGCCACGGTTATAAAAACCCCGGATGTCGTCACCGCCTCCTTGGACCCTGGAACCTCCTTGGACTGCTTCAGGACCGCCCTGGAACCACCTACACTACCACGTGACCCTCCTTTCTGTCAACAAACTATCAGCTCTGTATGTCAATCATCCAGTGTTATGTCTGTGTATGTGCAGGCGTGTAACTGTTCCCTAGTGAAAACAAAGCCCGAGAGAAAAACGTTCTGCCTAGTGTCACATTTCACATTATAAGGCAGAATTAAGTGAATACAAATAATGGAGCATAGTGGGTGTAATGTAATACTGATAGAAATATATTTCAATTCCCCTTTTGACATGACAAACATCATGTCAACAAAATCCTATATGTTCTATGTGAGAATGCAATTAAAAACTTGATACACATTGGAAATCTCTAACATTCCCTCCCACAGCAATATTACATTTAAGTTACCCACCCAGAATATAAAACCCTCATATAAAATAAGCATCAATACTAAATGGTAAGAAAAACTAAACAGAACAAACAAGAGAATAAAAAACAAAACAGACAAAAACAAAGAATAAAACAAATGTAACAAACAAATAGAAACAAGACAAAACAAACAAAAACAATGAACAAGAATAAAACAGACAAAAACAAACAAGACAAATGTAACAAACAAACAGAAACAAGACAAAACAAACAAAAACAATGAACAAGAACAAAACAGACAAAAACAAACAAGACAAAAATAGATGCAAAGACGAACAAATAAAAATAAAAACAAGAAAGAACTGAGCGGACTGTCCCTCCTATCAACATACACGCCTCTACAGGGTATATGCAGGAATAATGAAGTTAAATTCAATACCTTTAAAAGGCGTTCAATAAAAAACAACTGGACTTTAACTTGACTTTATAAATCCAATACTTTCTCAAAAACCCTTAAATTACCCAAAATTGAATTATCAACTCTTAACAAACTTCAAAACATTGCATATACTCTGCTCCATTTCAGGTATGTGTTAACCTTAGCAAAGAATATGAACTATGCTTTAGCCAAGTCAGGCCATCTCATCTTCATCATCATAGACACCTGTGAGGAGAAAAACCCTACACTACTCTGTTGACTAGTCTGATATCTGAGAAAAGCTCAACTGCTCTTATTCAGAGATGTCTGTGATAAGGGCTAAGACCACATTCAGAAAATTAAACACTTAATCTATGATTAATCTAATCAGAACAGAAAACACAAAAATCCTTCCATAACCTGTCAAACTCAAATATCTTATTCACATCCATTTCCTATATATATATATATATATATATATATATATATATATATATATATATATATATATATTATATATATATATATATATATATATATATATATATATATATTATTCTCTGTACCAGAATGTTCTACCACAAACATTTCCTATCAGTAAAATTCACCGCTAGGCTTACTCTGATACTTCTTAACAAGGTGCAGCTAAAATGTATCCTCTAAAACATTTCTAATTATCGTTCAAATCTAAGAATTAAAATTGATAAAACTAAATTATATCTATAGAAAAATAGTGAAAACCCTGTACACCTTTCTCAAAAATCTATCAACACACAACTATTGTACTGCACATTCACCAAGCACAAACATATATATATAGTCACATTAATCTGTCTTTTCATTCATTCATTCATTCAACCTTTATTTATACAGGCTAGCCTCGTTGAGTCACGGGGACTCATTTACAAGAGGGACCTGTCTCACTCACACCAAACAACCATCCACTCTCACACTCACACCTAGGGTCAATTTAGAGTCACCAATCAGCCTAACAAGCATGTTTTTTGGTCTGTGGGAGGAAACCGGAGTACCCGGAGGAAACCCACGCATGCACGGGGAGAACATGCAAACTCCACCCAGAAAGGCCCCGGACCGGGATTTGAACCGGCAACCTTCTCGCTGAGAGGCAGCAGCTCTACCAGTTGTGCCACCGTGCTGCCCAATGTCTATAACATTCACATTCTGTCTGACTCATTCATCTCAACAACCTTCAATCCTTTCTGGACCTCCTGGATCAAACTCACAGTCATTCTTCACAGGTGTAAGAATAACCATATGTATCCTTTCAACATACGGTGTAAACAACAATTGAGAGGTTTCAACAAATAATGAGAAAACCTTGGCATATATTAGTGATTAGTTGGTTAGTTTGTTAGTTAATGTGATTAGTTCTGCTCTGCTGCATGTTCCACCTGTTAACCTGTAAGATAAATAAAAAATGGTGCAGGGAAAATAGATTTTCCCTTCATTGGTTACACTGCAACATTAAGCATTCATTCAACATTAATTAATCTGCTGAAAAGGGGAGGAATGTAAACCCAGTTATGGTAAGGTTCCTCTGCTTGTCCATCACAGCTGTGGAAACGTGATTGTAAAGTGCATTTCCCCTTTTCAAATATAAATTATTCACAATTTTATCTTACACGTTCTGTCACAGGGCTGACAGATCATCAGCAGTCCAGATTTGACCTGTAATGAAAAATAAGAGAAAGTCAGCACTAAATCTGTATAAATTACCCCAAACATTCAGATCCAACCTGTTTTTAGGCACTTATTAAAATGATATTCTATAACTTTATCAAATGTATAACTGTTTCCAGCTCTCATCACTGTATGAAGAGTTAAAACGTTGATCTAATTAGTTATTTGAAATGGCGTGTTTAACTATACAGTATGTTTGTTATTCCCATCCCCTTTTTGAAACAGGAGGTAAACAAAAAACATCCTGTTACAAAGAAAACAATGGAAATGCTCATAACACAAACGTCATCTGTACTGCAGGTGGAAATACTACCAGAAAGAAAAAATAAAAACTCAAAACATCCGAACCCAACCAGTAGCATCAGACGTAATACTTCAACCATAAGACACATCCCCCATTAGACACATGTCACACCACCACGACATCCTATGTCAACACCTCCTTCAACACAACCTCTACTCCATCTTCTCCACTATCCACACCAAAGTAAGAGAGCTTTAATCCTGCTCCAACACCGTGAGCCTTGCTGCCCTTCCACTCGGTCTCCAGGACAAAGAAAACATTTACCTTCCTTCTCTGCATCATGCCAGCAAACTCTCCACCTATGCCTGTCACAACCACAAGCAGTCATAGTACTGTATACAAGACGGTAAAACTAGAAACCACAAACAATTGAAGCTGTCAGTCCAGTCCCAGAAAGACGTGTTCTCAACACCAAGGCTTGTCCAAAAAGGTGAGGAAAAAGAAAAGAAAAAGACAAACACACATCCAAAAAGGAACGCAACAGGTGCCCATACCGAACATGATGGAGAAAACAGAACCAAACTGTACTGCTCTAACGCGAGTACATGAAGGAAAAAACAAAAATGTGTATGGTAATCCAACAATCCATGAGAAGTGTGGCTGTGCAGGTCACGTGTCAGTGAGATCAGTTCCGTGTGTCACAATGAAAAGCGTGTACATGTGTGTGTGTGATATTTTACCATAGCAAAGAATACTGATCATGAAAAACTGTAGTTATCGAACCACCACCTGAAGATCACATGGTCAGCTGACACATCAGCCAGGCTGCAAAGTTTGGTAGTGACGTTTCCAGCTTGACTTTCACTTGTCATGAGTTCTCCAGCCCCCATAGGAGATGTCAAGAGTCCAGCAGTGGGTGCAGACCACAGTTCATAGACTTGGTGCAAAACGTAAAACTCCATGTAACAGTTCAGGCACGAGTCATGACAGCTTGCGGCTTTAGCTGAATCATGATGCATGTCGGCAGTTCAGTGCATTTTCAGTTCAGTGCAGGTGGTGACAGCTTGCGGCTTTAGCTGAACACAACGCATTTCGACAGTTCAGTGCAGTCCAGTGCAGGTGCAACAGGAGTTGTTAGCAAAACCTAGCTTCAATGACAGCACAACATGTGATCTGTCCAAAAATGGTGTTCAACACTAGAGAGTCATGATGCAACCACTCCATGCTATGGTTGAGGAAACCTAGGTGTATGCAAACGAGTAATGTTGTAGGGTGAGGAATAAAATTGTAAATTGAGAGCTGCATATCTGTGTATAAGTGAAATTACTGTAGAAAGAATTAACTGCTAACCAAACGTCGTCATGGAACACCTGCAACGTTCACTGATTAGATGTCAAGCTGAAATCCTCAGAAAACACCTAAATAAAGTCACCCCCTGCAGTATGTCAGCTGTGTGAAGACTCCCTTCCAGACTCTGTCGAGCAGGTCAGAAGGCCAAGGCAGAACGCTCCTGCAGAACAAACAAGCGGCAGTCCTCCAAGAAAAAAAAAAAAATACACATATAAAAAAAACAAATAAAAATAAAAACAAACCACCAAAGTACTCCAAACCACCATTACACAGGCCTTGTTCATATGTCATTAAACATGACCTGCACCCCACCAGGCTGAAGTGATGAGAACTGGAAACGTAACAATTAATGGCGTGAGATTAACCCTGCATGTACTCCTTTAGGCAACATGTTCACGGGAACCTCACCTATAAAAATCAGAAATGTGCCTTTAACACTGAGAGTGAAAAGCACATATCTGCAAAAAATACAGTACTGCATTGTGAGGACAACAGACTGCCACAGAGAGGTCAGCGTGTTTAAAACAAAGGTCACAGCAACAGAAAATAAAAATCTGACAAACTAACTAAGTCTTTTACTCTGGAGTGTCCTCCATAGTAGCACTAAAGTAACTTTTACAGTCCCAGCCTGAGCTGATTAAGTTGTAAAACTCCCTGTTATCAGCCGGAACCCTTGAGGCGGACCTCCCTAGCAGGTCCAAAACCAGAACCAGGAGAAAACTCAGTGAGATTTATATGGATGAAAGAGGCCTCTGTGCTGTGCAGGTTCACAGGCACGTAGGGGGGGGGGGTGAGGGAGGAGGGGAGGAGATGTCTCCTTGCCTCCGTGTCAGGCACCAACAGGAGAGTATTATCTTGTTAGAAGCCATAAATCTGAGTTCGAGCCAGCAGCTCCAAGCCGGTCCCTGGACCAGAACCTCCAGAGGCCATCTGCGGCAGGGGGGAGGGGGGGAGGGGAGGAGGGGAGCCCCATCTGCAGGAACTGCAACAAATCAGTGGGGGAGACCGGCCGTGTGACAGCTGCATGTGCGAAACTGCCCTGTGCATGCTCCTCAGAGAAGGTTTCTGGCTCCCTGACTTTAACACTCACAAATGCAATAAATGAGAATAAAAATGAAAAGAAAAAATCTGTCCCTGTTGCCTTGTTTGCGTGTATACCGCACCTTCCGGAGTACATGTCGCAAGCCTCGAATAAAGAGAGAAAAGAAAGCAAAAAAAATAATAAAAAGATAAGAAAGTTATCTTAAAAAATGGGTGCGACCTATACAGTGGAAAATACGGTAATCGACTTTAACGGGGAAGGGGAGGAAAAATGTGACTCTTAACAGCGATCACAGCCCCGGCTGTGACCTAATCACACGCACGGCAATCTGTGACCCCGGAGCGGCAATCCACTCTGAACGGCAAAACCATGCGTCGGATGAAAGCCCTGTGACTCGACGGCGACAGATGCCCGGAGTTCACGATGAGGCCTCGACCGCACAGTTTCCCGGAGTCCAAAGGAAAAGTGTCTCCCAGCCGACAGGCCGGAGCGCAGAAGTGGGATGTGGGGGAAAGGGCAAACAAGGCACTCGTAAATTATCCCTACGCGTGTGTGGAACTTCTGTGCTCTTCACCTTACTCACATGTACAAGAACCGCCAAAAAAATGCACATTCAAATGAAATACCAACAGTAGTTCACATTTTTTTTACTTTTAGCTGCTAACATTATAAAACACTGGCCCACCTCGAGACAAACAGCCCTCAGTCAACAAATAATTTAGTGTGTCCAAACGCAGACGTTTTGTGTAAGAGGGGTCCTGCTCACCTCTGTGAATCACCGGCTGTTGACTGCGCGCGTGCTCGTCTCTGTCGGCGGTGGGGGGGGGGGAACCCTCCAAATCATCTCTCGTTTCAGACGAAACTGCAAACCTCTCCACGTCGGTGGTCACCAAATTGTTGCGAATTCAAAAGGTTGAAGGAAGCTCTGAAACGAATGTGCAAATTTTATGTAGGTTTATTGTACATATAAGAATAAACCTTACAGCAGACAACAGACCTGACTCCAACACAGTCCACACACACATCTTCAAAGGCAGGGCCACGGTTATAAAAACCCCGGATGTCGTCACCGCCTCCTTGGACCCTGGAACCTCCTTGGACTGCTTCAGGACCGCCCTGGAACCACCTACACTACCACGTGACCCTCCTTTCTGTCAACAAACTATCAGCTCTGTATGTCAATCATCCAGTGTTATGTCTGTGTATGTGCAGGCGTGTAACTGTTCCCTAGTGAAAACAAAGCCCGAGAGAAAAACGTTCTGCCTAGTGTCACATTTCACATTATAAGGCAGAATTAAGTGAATACAAATAATGGAACATAATGGGTGTAATGCAATACTGATAGAAATATATTTCAAATGAATGAATTTTTTTTTTTAAATAATTTTCACCCCCTACCTACGAAGTAATCGAGCTGCGAACGGTTCTTAGGTCCCAAACTCGTTCGTAGGTCGGGGGTTACCTGTATATGTATGTGTATATACAGTATATGTATATAAATGTATATATACATATATATACGCACTTATATATATATGTATATATATGTGTAAACATATGTATATACAAATGTACATGTATTTATATATATGTGTGTATGTATATATAATTAGATTATGTTTTATACGTCACTTTTCACCACTTTTGTCTGTCTGAACAGATCTCACTTGTATACAGTGTATATATATTCATTCAACCTTTATTTAGTCAGGTAAATCTTTTGAACCTCATGGGCTCATTTACGAAAGCGACCTGCTAAAACTAAAGAACAATGAACAGCAGTGGTAGAATTTCCTTAAACAATAAACAAACAAACAATAAACAATAGAAAACAAAAGAGAGAAAAAAACAAAAAAAATTTTTTTTTTTTTAACAAAGTATCAAAAAACTAGCAAAACATTATAAGGTAGACGTATAAAATCAAAGACAGGAACAAATCTGCATTGGTTTTTGCCAGGATTCCAACAGATTCTGAAAACCATTTAGAGAAGTCAAGGTCGAGAGCTTCAGATCTTTTTGTAAGATATTCCATGAAGCAGGAGCGGAGTAGGAGAAGGCCCTTTTTCCAAGTTCAGTCCTCACTGACGGAACACTGCAGGTAATCATGTCCTGAGAGCGCACACTGTAGCTGCACTCACGCAAAGACATGTAGGAGGAGATGTATGAGGGCAGCAGACCAAGAAGTGATTTAAAGATGAAAATGTACCAGTGGAAGAGTCTGCGTGAGGTTAATGATGTCCAGTTAACCAGTGAATACAGGGTGCAGTGGTGGGTACGATAATCACAACCAGTTATGAATCTTAGTGCACCATGATAGACCACATCCAACATCCGCAGGGTGCTTGTAGGAGCATTCATGTAGAGAATGTCACCGTAATCAATGGAGGGAAGGAAAGTCACAGATACAAGGCGTTTCCTAACATTCAGTGTTAGACAGGATCTGTTTCTGAAAAAGAAACCCAGTTTAACTTTCAATTTCTTCACTAGGTTTTCCACGTGGAGTTTAAAAGAGAGATGTGAATCGATCAGGATACCCAGATATTTATAGGAATCAACAAACTCAATAGGGACACCATTTGAAGAAAAAATCAGAGGAGGATCTGCTGGAACCGCCTTCCTATTTGAAAAAAACAAAATCCTGATTGCGCTGACAAACCTTTGACTTTGCAAAACTGGTCTCTTTTACAGTGAAGTTTGCTCCGTTTTCAAATCAGCATATTTTAAAAGTCTATAATACATACCAGTATATATATATTTTTTACATTAACTAAAATTAAGAGTTTATGATCATCTCCTCAGCTGATCTTAAAATTAAGATGACTGACAGAAAAATGAAACAGAAAAAGATGCTGCACTGGGAGTTTCTTTTTCTCACATCAGTGACATCAGCTGGAGACAAAATACAACTCATCTGGATCGTCATAAGATCCACAGAGATGGGACCAGTACAACACACATTCTACTCACATTTGACAGCAACTTATGTTGGAAGATGAAATCCTCCATCAGTTCAGTTTTTGTTTCCCTCTTGCTAAATTCTAAGATGCAGTCGCATTTCTGGCCACTACCAAGATCTCGGTGGTCAGACACTTGAGCACCATCTCCAGGTAGAAGGAAATGCATCCACTACGCCTCCTTTTCAACTCATTTGATTTGGGGCTGTAGTTGAGGTATTTTTGAGCTTTTGAGATGTTAATCAGCTCTTTGTTGTTATGGCTACGTATCATAACAAACGTCCAATAGTAAAAAAGGTTTCAGTAAAAATCCTTCCAGCTGCACAGCATCCGATATCAGAGGAAATAATAATCAGGAAAAAAACAATTTATTTCCAGACATACAAAAGAGCAATTCAAGTTTTCTAAAACAAAATCTCAGAACGAATGTTCAGGGTGTAATGTCCAACTTGAGCGGCGCGATTCTAGAACTTTCTAGAACTGAGGTAGCCTGGTTTAAACCAGACCCTTGTCCTTCACTTCGCTTCGTACTAGGGTCTGGACTTTTCCCATTGAAAAACGTTTCTTGCTGGAGGCGTGGGCTCTGCTTAGGAACAAAACCATTGGATCTTTTGAACAGGGAAAGCATTCTGCTCCCTCCCCTCAGAGCCACCCCCCGTGCTCTGGTGAACTTGACTGGCAGCTGCTCTGCCTCCTGCAGCGTTTCTCTCGCTGCGCAAACTCAGTGTTTATATGTTATAAAACGTTTTAATACAATAAAATCAAACCATGGATCGCTGGTCCATGCAGCTCACCAAAAGACCAGAAAATCTGCAGGGATTCGGTCAGCAATAAAACCCGAGTTTAATTCTCGTGACAACCTGAGGCATTTCCGTGTTCATTTTACTCAGCAGGAGGGTGGAGGAGAAGGAGGACGAGGGAGCGATTACTTAACTTTTGGGGGGAAAAAACAAAAGAAAACTCCAGATAAGGGATTAAGAAGGGGAAATTAATAAATTTGTGTCACATATAAAACAATCCTGCATCGCTTTGCATCGCTTTGAATGAGAACATGCCGCTGCTCGCTGACTGAGCGCTGGCAGAGCCCTTTTATAGGACGCTGCGCGCTGGGACTGGTGGGGGCGTGGGTTAGGGTCCAAAACTCCACCCCTTCTGTTCTCTGATTGGTCCGAACAAAAATCTACCGGAGAAATCCTTGTGGGTGGGTGAAGTCCCAGACTGTGCAGTGAAGGGAAATGAGAATTGAGCGGAGCTGTGCAGGAATGGCGAGGGCCAGGCTAGAACTGAGGTAGGAAAAAGAAAACGGCAAAAAACAAGAGTCCTGATCTGACTGTATCCAACATGAAATAATTGTATTCAGTGTTGTAGTGTCACACAGTGCCTGTTAAGATGGCTTTATTTTGAACTTTAAGTATTTCCAACTGTTTAGGATCATCTTAAACGTTTCCTCTACAAAGAAAGAAACTGTACTCCTGAAGCGTAACAAACAAGACGTAAAAAGTGAGATTTGTAGGAAATGTCTATCTTTAGGTGCTTTTCTGCTGCTATCGTGGGCTTTTCCCCCTCATGGCTGTGTGCATTGTTAGAGTGGCAGTTGTTGGACTCTCTCAGGCCTTTAAGCGTGCTGTTTTCCCCCTATTACTAGGGCCCGGTGGGGGTACAGACAGTTGTAGTGCGATGCGGTGTAGCGCAGCAGGGGTGGTCCCCAGACACCACGGATTCATACTTTCCACCTGACGCACAGGATGGAGAGAACAGAGAGCTGGCAATTACCAGACTTCTCTCTCTATATACTGCGATTGTGGCCAGCTCCGCTCCGCTGTGCTCCACTCTGAAGGCTGTCTCAGGGCCAGGCTGGAGGTAATGAAAGCAACACTCTCCTAATGGACTATTGATGTGTGTGTATTTGTGAATGTGTGTGGAAGACAGAGACGGAACAAAGAAAGGACGACCAGACTAAGAAATCTTTCTTGTATATTCTTTCCTTCTCTGTTTTTGTAGAGGCAAAATGTGAACATCCATGTCTGCAAGCTACTGTACTTTAAACCATCTCTAAGGGAGCAGCGAAGAAAAGTGTGATCCAATAGCAATTATCTGCTGCAATGTACTGCCAACAAATGGAAGACAGACCGAGACACTGTGTCTCAGACGTTAAGTCACTAAAAACTATGCGTGTTTTTCATATAAATACTCTAACATATGAAAATAATGACACAAATAGCCTCAAGTGACAAACACTGGCAACTTGTACGCCCTCACAGTCAAGTTCGCCAATAAAGATTCACGTCCCGCTGACTGAAAACGCAATGTGTGCACAGTTTTACACCTCTATGTGTGTGTGTGTGCTAACCTGCTGGCAGGTTATCTGATGAATGAATGGGCGTGTACTCCCGGAGGTCCGGTGGCACAACAGAAATAACTCCGCTGACCACAGTGACCTCTGCTTGTTCTCACATAGCCTGCGTCCTGTTCTAATGGAGGCTCTAGCTCTATTTTGGGGGCATCAGCTCGATTTATCTCACTGCCCTCTGCATCGTGAGTGGTGACAGTGACGTGGCAGGGTGTAACTGATGCCTGCGTTGTCGTCCCCCCACTCTCCCTGCTTCCCTGACGCAAGCACACGCAGGATACAATAAGTCAAATCTTGGCAGTCAGACGAACTGGCTCCCTCTTGCTGTTTGTGTTCATTTGTCAGTTTCATAAATTAAAAACATGCTAAAAATAAACAGAAAGCTGCAATTGATCACATTTTTTTTTTTGCCTGATAGTCTGATGTCTCGTAATGAACGCCGCCAGAGATAAGAAAAGTTGTCCAACGAACCCCAGAAAGCGAGCCTGCTGAATTGCTTGCATACCACAGAGACCTCGGAGCATGATTATCCTCCTCAGCAAACTTAATCTTCATTCAGGAGGACGGGCAGGCTGGCCAGAAGGCTGTGAGCTCAGTGACCTACTGTATCTGCTTAGAGGCTGAATATTATTCTTTGGATAAAAAAAATGCATCGCCTCAGGTTCAGCATTAGATTAAGTTGACTGATAGAGAAAACCTGGAATCTACGGATCTGAGACGATAACATGCACGTCCTAGGACTTTTATCTTGCAGGACTGGAGAGCCATGTTAGATATAACAAACGTAAACCACTTATGTTGCAAATTCGCCAATCTGAAATAAAGCTTAAAGGATAAACAATAAAGTGATGCACCAAATAGTGCTCTCTTGTTTAACACACCACAATGAAAAAAAAAAAAAAACGTAGAAACCCTTCAGAGACAATTAATCGTAAAAGATCTAGTTTCAATATTTTAAACTATCACATCAC
>JBBPBX010102822.1:0-11981 GCA_038048925.1 Garcialebias charrua
ACACAAAAAGCTGGGAACAGGTGGAATTCCTCAAGTGGTCAGAGGTATCAGTAATAATTGAGAGGCTATTTCTACTGTGTTCTTGGTGTTAAAAAATAAGCTTTACCTTATCTTTCCATATTCTCCATCATCTAGCAACTTGTTCAGCTTAGCCCTGGTGGTGAAGCCAATGTTCAGCTTTCTTCCTGCCAAACAAATAGAGCTAACATAAATACTGTGTTATGCTAATGATCAGAGACATATTGGACAAGAAGTCATGTGCTGTTGGGCTACTGGGAAAGTCCATCCATCCATCCATCCATCATCTTTACCCGTTTCTTCCATTTTGGGTCACGGGGGTCGCCGGTGCCCATATCCAGCAATCACAGTGCAAGGGGCAGGGTGCACCCTGGACAGGTCGCAAGTCCATCACAGGGCCACATATAGAGACAAACGAGACAAACAACCATTCACTCTCTCACTCACACCTAGGGACAATTTAGAGTTACCAATACCAATTTGGTCTGTGGGAAAGTCATTCTTAATAAAATTAATAAAACTTAGCAGGTTTCTCATCAGGAGGTGACACCATATTGGGTTCCCCCATACTCACTTGTAATATTAGGTATCAAAAATAATCATGAATGATTTTCCAACACTTACCTGGTAAAGGGTTTGCCTTTTCTTTAAAGGGAAAGTCACGAGCCTGTTCACAGCCCTGCAGTGATGTTGGCAGCATGAATTCTTCGCACACAGCTTGCGAATGAATTTAACATCTGCAACACAGACATTTACAAATGTAAGACAGTGGGTAAAATGTGTTGTACAAACTCCCGGGGCGTCGTCACTACACAAACAAAAGGAACCTGGAGTTTCCACAAAGATTAAAAGAAACATTTCTAATAACTACTAGATAAACTTTTCTGCTAAACAAGAAAAATATTATAAATATGATACATTTTGATCAAATTAATTAAACAACAACCCTGTTACACGACACTGGTAGTGGTGCATTACCACCACGAACTGCTGAGGAAGTGGACTGAAACAATGCAAACAAACACATTAATTAATTAATCATTATTTTACAGGTTTGACTCGAACTTGATCTGATCTTAGTCTAAAAGAAAGATGAAAGGTGGTGGGCCATGCATTATTATATATATTATATATCAAGGACTGCCAGGCCTTTAATTGTGTCCAGCATCAGAACAGCTGAAGTGAACAGGAGAGGACAAACATGTCTCCTGTTTCTGCAGATGTTCAGCTGACCAACATCTGGCTGCAGTGGAGAAACGTTCAGGAAGTAGAAACTAATTCTCTCCTGGACTCTGTGTCTGTTTGAAGCTCAGCAACGTTCTTCAGAGTCTCCCACTCTGAGTGCAGCCTCTCAAACGTTGGTTCTGCTGAGTTCTGTCCACAGAACCTGCTCCACATCTCAGGTCCAGATGTTCCACTCAGCTGTAGGAGCTTCTAACGGCCCTTAAATCCCCACAAACATGAAGAGGAGAGAAGAAGAAGAACATCCAGGAAGATGTTTCTCTGAACTGACCAACACTTATAAACTGATAAATTATACTATACTATAAACTGATAAATTAAGTAGAATTATTCATTAGTTTGAAGGTTATCATTGGTTGAACAAACTGTGAAATAAGGGGCAGATATAATAAGATTTCATCTTCTTTCTGCTCCTTTCATTTTATCCTACTTGTATTCTTGTATCTGATGAAACTGTCTTGTATTGTTCCTTTAAAATGAATGAATAAACATAAAATCAAATCAAACACTTGACTCACAAGAAGTCCACATGCTTCAGTGAGACGTGTGGAGAAGTTCAGGTGTTTGCAGAGTTCCTGCTGAAGTCCTGAACTCAGCCTCTGTTCTAAAAGTCTGTCACACAGTTCATGTTGAGATGATTTTTAAAGCTTCAACATGTTCCTGTCACTTTCTGTCCACACCATCTGAACACCTCCTCATTTCAGGAAACATCCACCACAAAGCTTCACTGAGCCTTCAACAACTACATCTCCCATGAGGCAGCAGCTGCTGGAGCTAACGCTCATGGGAAATGTAGTTCAGCTTCATGTTCCTCTTCTGAGCTCATGACAGAGTAGTTTGGATCCATCTATGCATTTTCTTCAGCTGCTTTTCTCTGCAGCGTCAGGATCAGTTTGTAAAAATAATTCTCGTTTGTGAAACTGAACGCTGAGCTGAAAGAGTCTGCTGAAACCAGCCAAACAAGCTGAAGCTGATACACAACACGAGCTAAAAGATAAAAAAAGATGAACACTAGCTAAAAGTTAAAGAAGAGAATCACTTGCTAAAAGTTAGAAGTAGCTAAACTTTAGCTAAAAGGTGAAAGTAGCATAGAGATTGCTAAATGTAGCAGAAGGCTAGCTAAAAGCTAAATAAAGCAAAAGCCTAAGAGCTGTTACATTTCCAGACGTTTGCCTGCATTCACCTTGTTTAATGTTCAGATGATTTTTAGCAAATGCACTGTCTTACTTGTGTGTGATAATATATTGTCTAAGGCACTCACATGATTGCATAAAAACTTGATTATAGCACATAAAAACAGTTGCGATTTATACCATTTGTAAAATAGTTTCAATCAGTAAAGTATATAAAAGCATAATATTCTTCACTTTCCCTCTCTGCTCCATCCACCTCGTTTTTCCTGTTTCATGTTTGATAATGTTACAGACTCACCTCCTCTTTCTTTTTCTTCAATTTGCCGCACACACCGAGCTCTTGCTCCGTGAGTGACTTTTCTGCTTTGCAAACTGCAGGTAACATGGAAGGTTGGAGCAAAAATACGGACTGATAACAACAACGTGGATTTTCTTGTGCAAAACACCAAGGGTTGTGGTGAAAACGTGGAGCGGACTTCTATATTTTCCCAATACGGAAGTGGAACGGAGTTGAGATTTTGAGTGACGTTTGTCAGTTTCAGCGTGAGAAATATGAATGCGGCGTGAGAGCGTGTGAAACCACTCGGATGCGTGTGTCTCACGGTCACTGCGTGAGAGTTGGCAGCCCTGGAGTCTCTTCTGCTTTCCTAGACGATTTTAACCCTGTGGCTTGACAACGTCGAGTTTCTGGAGAGAAACGCCGCCTCGGATCGGAAGACCTTAGCAGCAGCGACCAGAAAGGGTTTGCGTTCGTCATAACCGAGAACCGTGGATGCTAATGGTGGCGTTTTTGCAGTTTAGAGCGGACAAATGACGTGACATGTGGAACTGCATCCGAGGGCTAGAGATTATCTGGCTGTGATATCTTCCGTGTGATATATGCATTGTTGTGCGGGACGATGATGTGTGCTGCTGCGGCAGCGGCCGCCGGTGGAGGAGGCATCCTGCCCTCCTTATCGCCCACCATGGGGCTGGGAGTCAGGGTGTTCTCGGGAGTAGGAGCCGATGTCTCTACCATTGGTTCGGGAATGGGTTCCTGCCCGACACCCGGAGCCCACTCGGACTGTCGGACTCGGTACCAGCTTTTACTCTCTGGACGAGCCCTCGCTGAAAGATACAGACGGATTTATACCACCGCTATCAACGATAAGGAGCAGGGGATAAATCAAGGAAGGTGGGTGTCTGCGTGAAACTCATAAATACCAGAAGCTGCTCTGTCATTTGAAGGGCTAGCTGTGCTAACGACTGTATGCTAACACGGGAAAGCTAATCCATGCTGAAATTAAACAGTTTATAACGTTTATTGTTTGATTTGACCTGGCCTAACTTTCGGTGTTTCATATACAAACAAACAGCCCTGGAACCTGATAAATGCGCCATGAGTCAGCGTGCTAGATCAACATTTTGTGTCTGACTTCCTTAGCTCTAACGCAACGTTGGTTTACTAGGTGTTGTATCGAAATAAGCACCCACTGCCGCGAAGAGCCCTCGCGTTGTGAAACGATTAATTGAAAGCGGGTTTTATGTAATAAAGTGTGTGAAAGTTCAAAGTGTCAAATATAAACTGCCCTTTAAAACACTTTTATTTCATTTTGCTATATATACATATAGATTTTGCACGGAACCCTACTTAGCTCAGTGAAACTTCTTGCAGTTATCTCCATATTTATTTTTACGGCGGAATTATTTCAGTTTAATGTTTTATCATGATATAGGAAATCAGAAATCGGTTTGTAAACTGCCCTTTAAAACACTTTTATTTCATTTTGCTATATATACATATAGATTTTGCACGGAACCCTACTTAGCTCAGTGAAACTTCTTGCAGTTATCTCCATATTTATTTTTACGGCGGAATTATTTCAGTTTAATGTTTTATCATGATATAGGAAATCAGAAATCGGTTTGTGACTCCGGATGTTTATTAAATTTACCAGTACAAACTACACTAAAAGTACACTACAGTACACTAAAACGTGCTTCCCACGACTTGGGTGCTCTGAGTTGAAGTGGGTGCCTTTTTTGGCACAACACCGGACATTGAGAGTTCTTCGCTAAACATCGTCAGGAAGTAACTGAAATAAAGCAGTTTCCTTTTTAAGCTTTAATGTTAAGAACCTGTGCATACTTTATTTGACTAACTCCTAATAAACATGGTAAAGGCGGTAAATGTTTGGGATTACGCTTTGGGACTGAAACTCGTTTTGTTTTTCTATCAAAGGCGGCCAATGCAGTTACGTCACTGTAGTCAGTCAGGTTGTGTAGACTGATTAGTTCTGATGCTGCATCCTCCCTCACAGACTTGCTTGTTGTTCTCCACCCATACAGCCTTGTGCACACCAGCAAGTGCTCATGTATTCTGTTTTATTAATCATTCTTATTTACCTGGCTAATAAAGAAGTTTATACATTAAAATTATAGCTGACCTCATCCTACCTAGTTATAAGCATTTTTTTGTCTTGTCATGTAGCCATGCACAAAACCTATGATTTTGATCTATGCTTACAAAGATGTGAAAATTTGTGTTGTAGCAACTAGATACTTTAGTATTTTGATTAGTGGGTGGGTTTTTATTATTGTTATTGTTGTTGCCAGTTACTTAGATAACATGATGGACGGTAATTAAAGCTGCTATATGTAACTTTTCTAACAATATATTTTTAACATATTTCTTCACTCTGTCACTAGATTGATGTTAGAGAGGTAATCTCTGAAAAAAACTAAAAAAAAATATTGTCCCCTTGCTTCTCCAGGTGGTAAATAAGCATTTCTAAAAAGAAAAAGTGACCCGCCATTTTCCAGCCAATAAAAACAAAGTTTGTAACCAGCCAATAAAAACAGAGCTTGAATTTGAATCAGCCAATAAAAACAGAGCTTGAATTTGAATTTAACAGACCACAAGGGGGCAGAGCCATATATGGCTCTAGGGCTGTGCGATATGACGATATATATCGTGGGGACGATAGAAACGTGTCTATCGTGCTACTTTCCTTCTATCGTCTCTATCGTGATAAATAAGAATAAAAAAATAACTGTTGCAAGCGAGATGACGGCGCGGCTTTATGTTTGACGCACGCGCGGGTTTGCGACACATGCTTTACGTGGTTAAACTCGAGAGCAACAGAGACGCAGGCGCATGAAGCCGGTGTCTCAACCATAGATCTCAACAAGGAGAAAACAGCTGCACAGGCAGCCCAAGAAGAATAACTTTTACCAAAAAGAGGGGGAAGCTCACCTTGTTAGCTTCCATTATTTCGCTCCGCTGAAACTCTGAGACAAAATGGGTCCAGAGGACACGAACCCAGAGTCCAACCGAGTCCGAACTCGGGTCCAGTTAACCAATACAAAACAGACCAGAGACACAACAGAACCGCAATCAAACGCAACGTTTTCTCTTTTCTGTTTCTTGCTTTGTTTACTCAAACTTCAGAGCGGATTTCTTCTTCGTGAGTTTCATTAGCAGCTGTTGTTTTACCGCCACCTGCAGGAAAAATTTGGACCAAAGTAGAAAAGGAGTTGTTTGTTTGTTTGTTAGTTTATTCATTTTATAAAATGAAATACAACAATTAACGTATTCATAATAGAAAAAAATAATAAAATGAAAGGTAGCAGATGAAGAATAAATCTTATTAAATCTGCTCCTTATTCATCTAATAACAGTTCAAACAATATTTTCTATAATAACAAAATAAGTAAATAACTCAGTCAATTTTCAATTCACATATATCACACATTAAATTAGATTCATTTATTTTTTTTAGCAATTCATTTTTTACCAGTTTCTTAAATACAAGGAATGATTTGGCTTCCTTAACATTTGTCATTTGGCATTAAGTCATTCCATAATCGTACTCCTTGAATTAAGGTAGATCTTAGGTAGATCTAGTTTCTACTTTGGTCCAAATTTCCTTGTTCTTTTTGTTCACATTCTTATAAATGTAACTATCTGTAGTAAAATAATAAAATAAAAAAACTTTGGTCCAAATTTTTGCTGTACACACACACACACACACACACATCGTGTTGTATATATCGTGATATATATCGTTATCGTGATATAAAAAAGTCCATATCGTGATATATGATTTTTTTCCATATCGCCCAGCCCTACTGTATATGGCTCTGAGGGGGAGGGATCAGAATGCTTTGCTTGTTGAAATTTTTTCTAAGTGCTGATGTTCTACAGAAACTGCAGACTTCACCTTTAAACACGAAAACAAGTGTTTTTTATGTAATCATTTACAGCCATTTCATAATGACTTCTGTAATGAACATTTAATTGTCTATTTGGTATTCATTACATTGCATTATATCAATACAATACAATGATTGCTCCTATTTAAAAAAAAAAAACTTTTCATTTATATAAATGAAAAATTATTGATTTAAGTTGCATTTTGACCGCAAAAGTCATTTTCTTTTCATTTTCATCCAGAAGCTTTTGTTGAGTTATTTCTTATATTTTTCTCTAGGAACATGGTGCTAACTAATAGATAGTGTGAATATTTTATCCCACAAAACATGCCCAAGTCAGGAAGAAGAATTTTGTGAATACACTTACGAGCGGATTTCCGGATTTACGAGAGAAATGGCGGCCGTTCCAAATTACGAGATTTCCGGTTTACGAGCGCCTCGTTGTGACGGATCTCGCTCGTAAATCGGGGAATACCTGTACTTCAGGGGTGATATCAGCACAGAACATTTATCATTAGTAAAATGTTTTTATTTTGCCTTGCCACCTATCCTTATTATGGCCCAAAGGCAATCCACAATATTCCTACGCCCCATGATGCTTTGCGCGAAATGTGCGCACGACTTCCGGTTGACCGGAAACACCGTTTGTTTACATGCGAGTAATACAGTTGAAGACAGTCCAAACTTTGTTGTTTTAGTTCATTAAAAATGTGGGAACACCACTCGTTTTGTTAAAAGAGGAGGGACAAATAAAAAGAAATTACAGATGTGACCTGATCGCGCTGACATAATTTAAAAATAAATAAATAGCGAACGCGTTTGCTCCGGCCTCTCGGCTAAGGTTTGTTAGCTGCTATCCCGGCTAAAAATACCGGTCGCATCTGAGATCTATCGTTTTAAGACAGTAAATCTTCCAAAACTCTCATTAATATCCCTCCCCGAATAAAAAGAAATAACAGATGTGACCTGATCGCGCTGACATAATTTAAAAATACATAAATGGCGAACGCGTTTGCTCCGGCCTCTCGGCTAAGGTTTATTAGCAGCTATCTCGGCTAAAAGTACCGGTCGCGCCTGACATATATCATTTTAAGACAGTAAATCATCCAAAACTCTCATTAATAAACCCTCCCTGAATAAAAAGAAATTACAGATGTTACCTGATCGCGCAGACACAGCCATAGAGAAGGATGCAGGAACACTCTTTCTTTGTTTTGGGTCCGTGTTGAAAACACTGTTGTTTTAGCCAAAGATTTAGCTTGGTCCGGTTGTTGGTGCAGCCGCGAACAGCACAGCAGGTACCTGAACCCCGGTAGGACATTTCAGTAAACGTTCCGTTTAAACAAAAGCTGTGTTTGCTCCGATAAAATGAATGAAAATAACTTTCAAAAACACCCGCGATCCATACTCCACCTATGGAATACAGGCACTTCCGGGGTCAAACGGAAGTAAGTCCCATAATCGCAAATACAGTGCCACCTTCAGGAATATTGTGGATAAGTGATAATGTTTTTGCCTGTGTCTGTGTTTGTTTCTCTATAGGATTAGCAAAAAACAAACAAAAAAAACCAGTAACCATAGCTTACAAAATGGCTACAACAAAGTCATTCTTACAGAGATTGAGCTAAAAGTTGTAGCTGAGAGTCATCCTCAACACATTCTCTGAGCACTGCCATGTCTCGGAACGACTCAAAAGTCTCATGAGAGTGCATGACATCATTTAGAAGGTTTGATCATAACTGCTACAACTCCATCCTTTCTCAGCACAAGACAATGAGTACTGTAAATACATGTATATAAATAACGAGGAAAAAGAATGCCAGGTGCAACAACAAAAAGTAAGTAGACCAAATCCCGTAATTTCCAGACTATCAGCCACTACAGTACTGTACTTTTTTTGCATGCTTTGAACCCTGCGGCTTATACAATGCGGTGGCACTAATTTATGGATTTTTTTTTTTACAGGCTAACGAGCTTCATACAGCCAAACATTTAGCCTTGTCACACTTGGGCACTCACATAGCTGCCCAATAAACATTTCTCATTGGGGGGGTGGGTCCTCGTTACTCAATGAGACTACTGTACCTGTATAATAATAATAATAATAATAATAATAATAATCATTTTATTTAAAAGCGCCTTTCAGAACACTCAAGGACACCTAACAAATCAATACAGTGTAATACAGATCAAACATTATCGGCGCCAAATTGGAATATACGTAAGATACATAAAGGATATAAAATGGAAGATAAAAATACATTTAGTAAAGTTAATGATAAGTGAGTCTAAAGAGATGAGTTTTCAGGGCTGTCTTGAACAGAGAAAGGGAGGTGGTGTTTTGAAGGTCTGGCGGTAGAGCGTTCCAGAGGTGAGGGGCAGAGCAGGTGAAGGCCCTGCTCCCCATGGTGGAGAGAGCGGGCAGAGGGTACATGGAGATGTAGCGAAGAGGAGGATCTGAGAGAGCGTGATGGGATGGAGATTTGTAGGAGGTCAGATAGATAAGGAGGGGCAAGGTTGTGGATAGCTTTGAACGTGAGGAGTAGAATTTTGAAGATGATGCGTGATTTAACCGGGAGCCAGTGGAGCTGCTGCAGGACAGGAGTGATGTGGTTATAGTAGGAGGTTTGAGTGATGACACGGGCAGCTGAGTTCTGGACCATCTGTAACTTGTGGAGAGATTTGTTGGGGAGGCCGTAGAGAGAAGGGAGTTGCAGTATCCTGGTGCACAGCCTTGTGACTTCCCTGTGGAGCGGGGTGTGAGAGAAGGACGGAGGCGGTTAATATGTATAACTAAATAAGGTTTGAATGCTCATTTATCAAGGTAGATAACGGGTCCAGATGAAATGATTCAACCTTTTTTGTTGTATAAATAAATAAAAATATATAAAATGGAGGACATTTATAAAAATGTCCTCCATTTTATATATGGAAGGGTCAATTACTTCTTGGTACTATAGGGCTGGGCCATATCATATCGTTCACGAAAATACCGGTAAAAAAAAACTTACCCGGGCAAAAAAATGATATATGATATGCTAATTTCATGACGTAATACGTCAGAGCGCCGAACGACCAAACTGAACTGCTCAACCCCTTCCACCTGTCTGTACTGGTGTAACGCTAATTAATTGCGCGCAATACTAGCTAGCTAAAATGCTAAAAACAAACAAGCGCATCTCAGCTTCTCTCCATCCAGCTCTAAACTGCAGGTACAGAAAACTCAACAGTCTCTCCCTTCCCCCACCCCGCTCTGAGCTGCCGGGTGCGGGCTGCGTCTCCCCCGCTTTAAACTGTCGGTACAAACACGCGCAGCTCAACTGTCTCTTGAGTTCCACAGTCGGTCCACGGACCAAGAGGCAGGTGATCAGAGACAGATCAGTTAGAAAAATGAATCAGAGAAATGAATCGTTCCTGCATGAATAGATGAAGCTGAAACACCAACAAGCTTCAGGGTCAGCTGATCACCTTGTTACAAGTTCTGGAAGTTCTAGTTCATTTAAAGGCAACATATTTTGTTGTAGGTTACATTTATACTCGACAGATCTTAAAGCTTCAGTATGTAGCTTTTTTTATGAACATATTTCTTCACTCTGTCACTACCTCCTGACAGACTGATGTTAGCCAGGTAATCTCTGAAAAAAAATTAAAAAAAATATTGTCCCCTTGCTTCTCCAGGTGGTAAATAAGCATTTCTAAAAAGAAAAGGTGACCCGCCATTTTCCAGCCAATAAAAACAGAGTTTGTAACCAGCCAATAAAAACAGAGCTTGAATTTGAATCAGCCAATAAAAACAGAGCTTGAATTTGAAATTTCAACAGACCAAGGGGGCAGAGCCACATATGGCTCTGAGGGGGAGGGATCAGAATGCTTTGCCTGTTGAAAATATTTCTAAGTGCTGCAGTTCTACAGAAACTGCATACTGAACCTTTAAGCTTCATTTTATTTAGTTGTTTTGGGAAACTACACCTTCACTTTAGTTTATGTGGTGGATTTTGTTTATCTATATTTTGTGCAGACTTTTTCAATCTATTTTTATTTTTTATTTTTATACTTGGAGAATGAATACTTTACTAAATAAAGTAATTTCAGTAAAATTACCCCTTGTTTTTTATTTTATATAATACTGCAAAGCAACATGTTAAGTTAATTTTGTCAAACTTTGATTTCTGTTTTTTTTTGTTATATCACGAAATTTATCATTATTGTCAGAATGCTCTGAAATATCACAATATAATACAGGTATTTGAGCCATATCGCCCACCCCATGTACCATACCATACCATTTTATTTATAAAGCACTTTAAACAGGAACAAGGCCAAACCAAAGTGCTGAACAAACAAACAAACAACAGGCAACACACACAATGAAGTACAAAACGAAAGACATAAAAACATTGCAGATCATAAATAAAACGACCAAACACAGATCAGCTGGTGTTGAAAACAACAGAATAGTAGTGAGTCTTTAAACGGGATTTGAAAACTGAGAGGGAGGGGGCCTGTCTGACTACTGTACTACTGACTACAGTACTGTACTACTGTATTTTTTAATTTTTTTCACCAGCTGTGTTACAGGCACTATTCAGGAAAAAAAAACATTTACTGTATGCATTTGTGTATGTTACCGGTACATATTTAATTAAAATTTCTATTTCTCTCTGTGTAAATACCTCATTTTACAACATGGACACCTGCGGCTTATACACAAGCACAGTCTATATGTGTACAAATATGTTTATTTTTAGTGGGCGTGTGTACAAATATGTTTATTTTTAGTGGGCGTGGCTTATATTCAGGTGCGCTCAATAGTCCGGAAATTACGGTAAATAAAAACCTGATCTCCCCCCCCCCGAGTGATTATGTGCAACAATATAAATAAGAAGCCAGGCAGAAATGTTTAAGAAAAGCAGATTTTTGAGTGCCACAGAAAATATTTTTGTTTTGGTCGCCTGTTAGGCTGCTCTGATCAGTGGTGGCACTTCAACACTTCACTGAAGAGTAATATGTTTTATTTCATCAACTCAAATTACCTGATCTTCCTACGTGGAAATACAATCCCTCCCAAAGAGAAGTTTTTTTTTGCACTGATTGTTTTGGTCGAAATGAGTTTTCAAGCCGTCATTGCACTTGCCTCTGACTGTTTGAGACTAGATGCTGATTGAAAATTGCGAGAAAATTGTGAAAATACACATTTTCCGTTGCAGTCTCACTGATTTTTGAGTGTTTGCGACCAAGCCGGCAGCAAGCTGTGTGGCCATGCTTTGAATGACCAAACTTTGAAAATCACAGTCTATCTTTGTGTGCATGGCTTGCAGAACGTGGGATAGTTTTGAACATGCTCAAAAGCCCAGCACAGTTGAGGAGCCCTGCGATTCATAGGATGAAATTGAG
>JBBPBX010102823.1:0-11981 GCA_038048925.1 Garcialebias charrua
TTCAAGAAGCGCAGCAGGACCCGGCAGTCCCTTTTCACGCACGCGCGCAGCCAACAGCAGAGCAGCAGGAAGCAGGAATATGCCTGCTTCTGCTGCTCGTAGCGTCGCAGCAACCACTCGGGAGAGACTCTCTGCTATGTGATGACACAACGACGACGGGACTTTCTGTGGACGAAAACAGCATCCGGTAGGAAAACCTGGCATTTTTAAAGTTGCTGCTGTCCACTCGAGTGTACATCAACCCAAACATAAAAAAAACGTTTTAATCTCAACAAAGACTTTTGGAGTTGCAGTTCGGCTCGTAGAAAACCCACTCAAGTGTTAACGAGGCTGACGTGAAGCTGATTTTATCTGCTCGGTGCACAGCAAAACAACACTATCTGACCGGGAAGGGAGCCACACGTTGCTCCCACTGCGCGTCTGCAGTGGAAACAGACATCTGTTGACAAGCAGCAAACACGGTGCGTTGGGAGCTTTTGGATGCGTTCAGTGAGGACCAGGCATAAGGGAGAGTCCAGACACCCTGCGGAGAAAACTCATTTCAGCCGCTTGTATCAGAGATCTCGTTCTTTCGGTCACAACCCAAAGCTCATGACCATAGATGAGGGTGGGAACGTAGATCGATTGGTAAATTGAGAGCTTTGCCTTTCGACTCAGCTCTCTCTTCACCACGACAGACCGGTACAGCGCCCGCTTCACTGCGGACGCTGCACCTATCCGCCTATCGATCTCACGCTCCAGTTTTCCCTCATTCGTGAACAAGACCCCGAGATACTTAAACTCCTCCACTTGGGGCAGGACCTCCTCCCCGACCCGGAGAGGGCATGCTACCCTTTTCCGGCTCAAGACCATGGCCTCGGATTTGGAGGAACTGATCCTCATCCCGGCCGCATCACACTCGGCTGCAAACCGCTCCAGCGAAAGCTGTAGATCACGACCTGATGAAGCCAATAGGACCACATCATCTGCAAAAAACAGAGATGTGATTCTAAGGCCACCAAATCGTAAGCAGAATACTGAAAAAAATTCAAGTGAAAAAAATTGTTTTACATTTAAAATAACATCTTGGGGGCCAGATAAGATGTCAACGAGTGCCACATTTGGCCCCCAGGCATTGAGTTTGACACATGTGCCCTACATATTCTCGGTCCTGTAATATAATAAAACAACAGCCTGAACAGGTACATTCATATATTACATAGATTTATTACGTATAGAGTGAAACATTTCAAAACTTTTTTAGAATTTATTTTATGCATTGAGATGATTGCCAGATTTCTTTCAATTTATTACCCAAATAATTTCATTTGTATGTAGAACTTAATTGTAGCAAAGCAATATGAAAAAAAATAGTATTTTATTGTAGAAATCTGTTTGAACATGCTAGATAAAAGCAACACATTACGTCTTACATTACACCAGTCTTGGCCTTCCTGCACTGGCTACCGGTTCATCTTCGAATCCAGTTCAAAATTATCCTGTATGTCTACAAATCGCTGAACAGTCTTGCCCCCGCCTAGCTCTCTCTGATTTGTTACAACCGTATGTCCCACCACGTTCCCTGAGGTCAGCGGACCTGATACTTCTCACAGTTCCAGGATCTCGTCTTAAGCGCAGAGGTGACAGGGCCTTCTCTGTAGCAGGACCAAGACTCTGGAACGAGTTACCTCTGCTCATCAGACAGGCCTCCTCCCTCTCGGTTTTCAAATCCCGTTTAAAGACCCATTACTATTCTGTTGCTTTCAACACCAGATGGTCTGTGTTTGGTCGTTATATTTATTATCTGCGATGATTTTATGTCTATATTCTGTTTTTTTAACTTCATTTTGTATGTTGCCTGTTGTTTGCACAGCACTTTGGTTGGCATTGTCGCTGTTTTAAGTGCTCTATAAATAAAATGGTATGGAGTTATCAACGACTCTCAGCTACTACCAATTTTTTTTAGCTTTATCTGTAAGATTCAAACAGTAAGAGCCATTATTGTGTTGACCAATATCAGTTAATTGGATTGACTCAAAAAATGTATGACTGGTAGATTCAGTGATTGTTTTCTGAAAGTTTCATTAAATTCTGTTCAGTGGTATATGACAATTTTTACTTTGGCATTGTAATCTGTGGTGAGAACAGGTGTAAGAGAACTTGGAGAGGTGGAGGTTTGCACTTGATAGAAGAATGAAAGTCAGCCGTAGTAAGACAGAGTCGTACATGTGTGTGAATGAGAGAGAGGCTGGTGGAACAGTGAGGCTACAAGGAGCAGAGGTCACAAAGGTGCACAATTTTAAGAACTTGGGGTCCACTGTCCAGGAAAATGGGGAGTGTGGTAAAAAGGTGAAAAAGAGAGTCCAGGCAGGATGGAGTGGATGGAGAAAAGTTTCAGGAGTGATTTGTGACAAAACGGTGTCAGCAAAGGTCAAAGGAAAAGTTTACAAGACAGTGGTGAGACCAGAGAAGTGGACGTGGCCGAGAGTGCAGCTAGAGTTGTATGGTCTGGAGACAGAGACACTGACAAAAAGACAGGAGAAAGAACGGGAAGTGTCAGAAATGAAGACGTTGATGTTCTCCTTAGGAGTGACAAGGATGATAAGATTAGGAATGAGATCATCAGAGGTACAGCACATGTTGAACAACTGGGAGATAAAGTTAAAGTCAGAGTCAGATACGTAATCTTTATTGCTATTTACACCACATGTGATACATGTGATGAAACGAGATTATGTCAAGAGTCAAGAGTCATTTATTATTAACATTGCACCAATTTTCATCGATACAGCGTGATTATGTAATCACAGTCATCCAGGAGAGGGGTTGAGTGTGAAAAGCTGCTGCCTTATCAAAACACATGACATGACATGACATGACATGTCTTCACATGTTCTTCAGCGCGGCCTTCTCTCATCCGTCTCCAGATGAAGGTCAAAGGTGGGAAAACAGGGAAAGAAACCATGGGGGTCACAGCGTTGATATTAAAAAAAATGAATCACATTTTGTCTGCAAGACACCGCATGACCCAGTAAAAACCATACCAAATAAGCACATTTAGGACAGTTACATGTTGCAGGTTGAAACCGAGGCAGGGAGGATTTGTCCATGAAACATTCCGGATGCCTCCGATAACGCGCATGGAAAAGTTCTCCGGGGGGGGGGGCAGACAAGACAACAACAGCTTTTTTCCACAGTAGCCACGTCTCAGGAGAAATTAGATATCCAGCCTTTTCCAAGGCTGTTTCCAAGGGAGCCAGATAAGAATTACAAATATTATTATTACATCAGGCACACTTTGTAATTTCAGCAGCCTTCAGTCTGTAAGGGCCATTCTGTTCATATGATCCAATTCGGGACTTTTTCCACTGATCCAAGCTCTGACCTCAGATGTTGACCACAGCGACCTGAGTCCTAAGTCCAAGGGTGACCAGCTCACCCTCTGGATAAGCTCTCAAACAGCTGAATTCTGATGTTGACCACAGCGAACAGAGTCCTAAAACCAAGGTTGATCTGTTCACCCCCCGAATAAGCTCGCACACAGCTGATTTCTCGAGGTCACAGCTCAGACCAGACGTCGGGTGCTCCAGGCATTAAGTCCTGCTGAAGTCTCCCTCTTTTGTGATAGACCAGTGCTCCACAAATGCCAAAAGGAAAGCGCTGCCATCATAACCAATATAATCCAAGATTCCAAGGTTCGTCACCTCCCGAGCACACCCAGACATCCACGGAATCCATGGCGTATCCTCCGTCACTCTGTGAGGTTGAAAAGGCTCCCCTTGTGCCTTCTTCTGTGGTAATCTTCTTATTATGTAGGGTCCCAGTTACATCCAACCATAAAATGTAAGAGAAGAACAGTAATAACATCTAAGATATGAACTAAGCAAAACGTCAACTAAAAAAATGCACTAAGCACTAATATCATAGAAAAACACTACACTGTACTCCAAACAGCGGCATGAACATGCGTCTGTAAGAGCAGTTGGACACGAATGAACACAGCAACATGAAACAGATCAGCAGCAACATGAAACAGATCAGCAGCAACATGAAACAGATCAGCAGCAACATGAAACAGATCAGCAGCAACATGAAACAGATCAGCAGCAACATGAAACAGATCAGCAGCAACATGAAACAGATCAGCAGCAACATGAAACAGATCAGCAGCAACATGAAACAGATCAGCAGCAACATGAAACAGATCAGCAGCAACATGAAACAGATCAGCAGCAACATGAAACAGATCAGCAGCAACATGAAACAGATCAGCAGCAACATGAAACAGATCAGCAGCAACATGAAACAGATCAGCAGCAACATGAAACAGATCAGCAGCAACATGAAACAGATCAGCAGCAACATGAAACAGATCAGCAGCAACATGAAACAGATCAGCAGCAACATGAAACAGATCAGCAGCAACATGAAACAGATCAGCAGCAACATGAAACAGATCAGCAGCAACATGAAACAGATCAGCAGCAACATGAAACAGATCAGCAGCAACATGATGTGATATTTCACAGTGATTATTCTGGTTAGATATTCATGAGTCTAACAGCCTCAGGGTAGAAGCTGTTCCTCAGTCTAGTGGTTCTACACTTAATGCTCCTCAACCTCCGTCCTGAGGGGAGCGGGGCAAAAAGTGTGTGTGCTGGGTGAGTGGGGTCCTTCATGATGCAGGTGGTCCTCTTCCTGCATCTGGAGGTGTAGATGTCTGTGATGGAGAAGCTGACTCCAACAGACTTCTGTGCAGCCTTCACCACTCTCTGCAGAGTTTCCTTTCTGCAGCTGTGCAGCCTCCATGCCACACGTTGATGCTGGAGCACAGGATGGGTAAGATCAGGAATGAGATCATCAGAGGTACAGCACATGTTGAACAACTGGGAGATAAAGTTAGGGAGGCCAGACTGAGATGGTTTGGACATGTCCAGAGGAGGGACAGTGGGTATATTGGTAGAAGGATGTTAGAAATGCAGCTGCCAGGAAAAAGACAAAGAGGAAGGCCAAAGAGGAGATACAGTATATGGATGCAGTTAGAGAGGACATGGAGGTAGTTGGAGTGAGGACAGAGGATGCAGCGGACAGAGTGAGGTGGAGGAGGATGACTCGCTGTGTGACCCTGAAGAGGGAAAAGCTGAAAGAAGGTGGTTCATGAAAAATTTAGCAAACAGGGTTGATGCTAGCCTGGTTAAAACCAGACCCTTGTCCTTCACTTCGCTTTGTACTAGGGTCTGGTTTTAACCAGGCTAGGTTGATGCCAAAAGTTAATATAAAGTTCTAAGTAAAGATCTTAGCCAGCGAGTAGCACTTGAATGTGTTGTGAATGACAAGCTATAGTCACCAAATTTTAGCAGCGTTTGTAAAATTTGCTGAATTACAGCCATTTTGAATTTGCTGTAGTAACCATCTTGAATTGGGTTGGCTCCAAAAGTAAACAATTTAATTAGTTGTGTAGGTACATCCAATGATTCAGTTTCAATAAAATTCATCCAATGGTGCAAAATATATTTTATTGCCACATAAACACACACAACGGGCAGCACGGTGGTGCAGTTGGTAGAGCTGCTGCCTCAGCGAGCAGGTTGCCATGACTTAGATACCGGCCAGTGGGACCTTTTTGGGGTAGTTTTCATGTTCTCCCGTGCATGTGTGGATTTTCTCCAGGTACTCCAGTTTCCACCCACAGACCAAAAACATGCATGATAGGCTGATTGGTAACTCTAATTGTCTAGGTGTGAGTGAATGGTTGTTTGTCTCGTTTGTCTCTATGTGTCCCTGTGATGGACTGGAGACCTGTCCAGGGTGTCCCCCGCCTCTCACGCAGTGACTGCTGGATATGGGCACCAGTGACCCCCACGACCCAAAAAGAAGAAGGTAATGGACGGTTGGATGGATAAATACACAACAGGCAAAAATAACACATTCACCCTTGCCTTTTCGCAGCATGAAATGAAAATCATTAGGTAAGTAAATAATTAAGTACTATACCTGAAAAAATGTTTTTTTGTAAATGTTTGTGTTGCATGTACCAAATACATAATTGTTCTTTATTTTAAAGAAGTGTTAAATGGAGACCAGTTACCATCCTCAAACCAAATGAGGACAGTACAGTAGTTATTTCTGTTTAGTTATTAACATCCATCCATTATCTTTACCTGCTTCTTCCTTTTTGGGTCATGGGGGTCACTGGTGCCCACATCCAGCAGTCACTGTGTGAGAGGCGTGGGACACCCTGGACATGTCTCCAGTCCATCATTATTTATTTCATTGTGCTTCATGCAATGACTATAAAGGTTGATTCTGATTCTATATGAGAGGCAAACAGAAAAAAGAGCCATGTCCAGCTTCATTTCACAGGCAGTTAGATTATTATATCACTTTTTTTTATTAGATTCAGATGTGACTATTTACAGTTAAAAAGAAAATTGTCAGCTCATACATTTCCACATTCGATTAAAAATGAACTTATTTTTTTACAGGAGAAAAGTACACTTTCATATTTCTATTCTTGTAGCATTTAATCATAATCTAATATTCTGTACTTAAAAAAATAGCAACCTATATTACCTTTATATTTAAAATATCTTTTCAAATGAAAGGAAGACGAGCTATACAGAAGCATCAATTAAACCTATAACAACCTGTACACAGCAAAGAGAACCCTGTAAGCTACTGGCCAGACAGAAATATATAAGATAAAACACTTCTGCAGGTTCAGAACGACTCCCTGTTGACCGTTTATACATTTTCTGATTTTTTGATAAATCCCTGATCTACGCTCATATCTAAAGTTTAAACACATGACCTTATTTAAAACAGCTATAGAATGCATTGCAACATTAGCTCTTTAAAGGGAAGTACAAAAACTCATAAAAAAGTATAAATGAAGAGAGACCATCCAGATGCAGTGGCACTGGAATTCACATCCTGATTGAAAACAGCTGTATCCTTTAAATCAGAGGTTCTCAAACTTGTTGGGTTTAAAGACCCCTTACAGGGAGAAAAAGTTTCAGGGACCCCCTCATAACCCTCATGTTTTTTAAATAATTTTCTTCAAATTGTCTCTTTAATGCAATGGAAATATTTGTGTAACATAAATACTTAAGACCTGTTCATTACTAGTGTCAACACAATTTTTATACTTTTAAACATGAGGTATTTTTCATTCAAGACACATTTAATTGAACAATTTTTTAAATTTCAACTTCCAAAAATTACATTTTGAGAAAATTAACAGTATCAAAAACCACTTTAAAACTTTACCTACCGGTATTTACATAATTAACATAAATGTATTGCTACTTAATATTGCCAAATAATGTGTGTGTGTGTGCAGGGTCCGCACTTAGAAAATTTTGTATAAAGCAGATGTGATTTCCTGCATTTTGTTGTATTTTAAGGGGTTGTTAGACATTTGAGTGGTTGTAATTTTATTTTTTCGGACCCCCCCAAGCACTGGCTCATGGACCCCCGGGGGTCCAGGGGCCCCAGTTTGAGAACCACTGCTTTAAGTCCTTTAGGCGTTTCTGTTGTTGGCACGTTAAAAACACCAGCACCCCATCAAGTTGCCCCTTTCTTTTTAAAGTGACAGTTCAGATATTTTAAAACAAGGTTTTTGTGAAAAAGTATGAACAATTGATATTTTACCTGCGGTTAAAACTATTTCTTTAAACACATAAGGCAGCAATTTCTCATAACCTCGCCATTAAACCCTTTAAAAAAAAAAGTGAACTCTTAACTGGTTTGACGTTAAATCGGCCACCTCACGTCACAACCACAAATGCAGGCAAGTACAAACGATAAAAGGCTCAAATAAAAGCTGTTCCCAACCAGTGTAATCAAAATTACAAAATAAAATGTCTTGTGCATTACAGAATATTCTCTCATTGCGACCTAAAGTATAACAGTAGAAGTCTGTACATAATCAATATAAAACATACAATATCCCAGAGATGTCCAGTTCCTAAAGCAGACTTTCCAAGTCCTCTCCATTCAGGTCCACTCTTGTTCCAGTCTCAGTTATCTATTATTACTGTGTGAAGTGCGATAGGTCATTCATTATTATTACCATTTTTTACATTTTAAGCTATTACATTAACAAGATGAGTTAGTGTTTCCATAATCAGCAAAGAAGAAAAAAAGGCAACACATAATGAGGCCGCATTAAAGGTTTTAACTAGATCTGAGTCCCTGAGGGTTACCACACAACAGCAAAGGGAGAGTAAGCCCTGTAGTGTAGGTCCTCTGCCACCTCCGTACTTCATTGGCACGTGGCTCTCCCCATCATCAGGAGAAATACTGCATCTGGTCCACACCCACCACCACCTCAGTTCAGCAAAAGCAGTGCAGGAGGGGGAGAGGGCAACAAGCACTGTGAGTCAGTTCCAGGCGTTCCCTGATCAACAGTACAGCACATTCTATCAAGGACAAAAAGGGCACTCTGCGAACGAAGAAGCTTCTTTTCACAGACATCTTAAGTGCTTCATTTTCAGAGTGTGGATGCTAAGGCCGATGAAACCTAAAAAAACAAAAAGAAAATCAGTGAGGCATGCATATACATTTATATCTCTTATACTGTAGTAACAATTCAGCACTTCTGAAGTGGGGTTCTGTGAAAAGGTTATGAATAAATAATATCCTACCTGTTCTAGGTACTGTATTTTTCGGCATAAAACTTGCGTTAAAAAAAAATAAAAATTTACATGCCCTGCGACTTATAGGCCAAAGTGACGTATTTATGGATTTTTTCCATATTTTTAAACAATGTTTTGGCTGATTTGACTGTTTTCATTCATTCTGATTGGGAAAAAAATTGTGCCGTACCACTTTCAGCTACTTGATGGCAGCAGAGTAGTAGTAGCAGTAAGGCGTGCCGTTATATCATGTACCGTATTGTCCGGTGTATAGGTCACACATTTTTATGGTTTTTTCAAGGCCTGCGACCTATACTCAGGTGCGATCTATACATGGCTTGTTATCAATTTAGGTGAAACAAATTTTTAAATCCAGCTCATTTCACAATTACGTTCATTTATTAAGGAAAAGTTCAGCTCAGACACATATTTGCTATAATTTTTATCAAACAAATAATTGTTTTTAAGTGTTAATCTTCTTAAAAGCCTTGCTGTGCGCTCCTGTGGCAGACATTTGCAGCAGAGCTAAACGTAGGTGCGACCTATCTAGGGATTTTTCCAATCTATTGGTGATAATTGGACAATGCGACCTATACACAGGTGCGACCTATACTCCAGAAAATACTGTAATAGGTAAATGCGGCTATAATGACAAATGCCAAAAAGTTCAAGACAAAAACAACTGGACTTTATTTATTATACTTTAATTTATACTTTATTATTTTTGTCGAACTTTTTTGAATTTACCATGTCCTGGATGACTGAAAATCTTCACCAGCTATTAATGGGTTAGGGAGTAGTGGCACAGAGGTTAGAGAAGATGGGCCTGTGATCGGAAAGTTACAGGTTCAACTCCTGATATCATCAACATCAAAATGTGGGTGGAAAAGGTGAAACACCCACACCTGACTCCACCCTCATTCGCCCCACTCTGGGCCCCTGAGCAAGGCCCTCAACCCCCACCATCTGCTCCCTAAACAGGTCTCTCTTGAAAATTAGTTCTCGTGGCTCAATGAGACTACCTGGATAAATAAAGGGTAAATGAAAAATAAAGAAATTCGGCTTGCCACATTCCCCCACCTTCATTCTACTCGCTGCTTGAAGCAACCTCAGCTTCATTTTCATGTTCAAAAACTGAGGTTGAGGAGCATCAAATGTAGAACCACTAGACTGAGGAACAGCTTCTACCCTGAGGCTGTTAGACTCATGAATAAATAAATAATAAGAATAATCACTGCAAATAATCACTGCAAAATATCACATCATGCTGTTTCTTGTTGCTGCTGTGTTCATTTGTGACCATCTGCTCATACACTCTTCCGGCTCTCGGCATAGCAGGTCGCAGCTCTTTTTGCTCCTCTCCTCCCTAAGTTTCCCTCCTCCCTGCTTTTGCATTTTATCTCGTCTGTAACTCTTCAGCGCTCACTCGAACCAATTCGAAATGGATTTAATTACGTGGGCTGTTTCCTCTATTGATAATTTTTTTTCCACGAAACGAACCGGGCCAGGAGAAGCGGCTTGCCCCTTCGACACGCATGCGGTGGGATACACTATGGACTCGTGGGGCGAATGGAAGCCAATGTGTCTGACCGTTCTTTCTGTCGAAGACGTGGAAGATTTGTGGATTACTTGGATATTGGTGGCAGCTACTCTGTTTTTTGGCATTGGCGGAGCTTTCTGCTACTGGAAGCTGAGGAAGGCTGCCGCGGCAATCAACGCGCTGGCGAGACTTCCTGCTCAGCAAGATTCTTTGATCCGGGCTATGACCTCGACTTCCCAGCTGTTGTACGAGCTGAACCGCACGATGGGAGCAGCGGTGGACAGCCGCGGACCTGCGGTGCGTTTTGGGACTCGTTTACAGCCGTCCGGCCTCAATCAGGGCACAGATGGGGGGGATTTGTAGCTCGGAACCTCACATGATTCGGCGATTTGGACCTGAACAGCACCTGGACTTGGAAGGCTGCAGTCAAAAGTACACTGTGGCCTGACCTGAAAATAAATAAAGCGACTATCTAATCTGGACTCTGAGCAACCTTGAAAAGAAGGCTGTCTGCAAAGCTTCTCCTGGAGTCGAAAGCTGTTGAGAACTCGCTGCCCCCCCCTCCCCCCAGAGGTCTCTGTGTGTGCGTTCGGATGGAGCCGAGCTGAGCATCTGCAGACTGTGCTTATCTGGAATGATTACTCACGGACTAAATCTCCCTGCTTGTCATCAAAATGCAACATGTCTTGTCTTTATTCGTGCTAAAGCTGGTAGAGTTTTTTGGACTTTATCATAGAGTGTCCTAAGACAAATTGTGATAGATTCTTTTTTGAATACCATGATTACCCGACTGTATGTTCCTTTTTCCATATCTGATTGTTGGTGGCGCGGTTTTATACTGCTGCGACTTTCCGTGCGCACGTCCCTCTTCGGATGATGCGTGCGCCAATTGCAAAACTTTGTACCGGTACCTTGGTGTAAATATGCCAATAAAGATATATTCTATTCTATTCTATTCTATTCTATTCTATACAGACTCATGTTGGTGCTGCTGTTTGTAATGATGTTTTCCTATTACATTAGTGCTTGGTGTATTTCTAGTTGTTTTTCTTAGTTATATCCTAGATGTTGTTACTGTTTTTTTCTCTTACATTTTGTTGTTGGATGCAACTGGGACCCTGTGTACATACGATAATCTCGTTTCATCACATGTACCACATGCGGTGCAAATGACAATAAAGATTCTCTGACTCTGACTCTGATTTTGCTGCACCGCCCCAGCAAAATGTAGCTAATTTGACCATTAAAGTGCATTTATTAAGTACAAGTTCATCTGAGACACAACTTTGTTATAATTTCAAGCAAACAAATAATTGTTTTAGGTGATTTTCTTGTTAAATTTAGAAGAAACGAGCAGCGTTCCTCCTTTTTTCCTCCTTGTCTGTGCGTTCCCGGAGCACGGAGGCAACAAATACTTTTGAAATGCAACTGATTTGACCGTCAAAGTCCTTTCATTAAGTAAACGTTAGACTGAGACACACCTTTGCTATAAAGTCGAGCAAACAAACAATTGTTTTTAGGTTTTTATCTTGTTAAATTTCGAAGAAATGAACAGCTCAACCATCTGTGCGTGCACGTTTATAATAATAATAATAATAATAATAATAATGAATTCAATTTATAACGCACTTTTCATTAATGAAAATCTTAAAGTGTTTATGCGTATCGGGCTTTGAAATACAGCTGATATGACAGTCAAAATGAATTTATTAAGCAAAAGTTCAACTGAGACACTCCTTTACTATGATTTCGAGCAGACAAATAATTGTTTTTATGTGCTTATCTTGTTAAATTTGCACAGATACTCATCACATGCACTCATT
>JBBPBX010102824.1:0-11981 GCA_038048925.1 Garcialebias charrua
AGCATAAGAAAATAAAAGTATACCATAGCATCCATACAGTAAAAAATACTCTTGTTCATACTAATCTAGTTACACAACAAATACCAAACTTGACAGTAGCTTTGAGATGGTCACTGTAACTGAAACTTCAACAAATGAAACTATTTTTGACAAATTTAGGCCAACTGTTACATTGCTTCGTTTCAGAGTACTGTACAGTATTGTGAGGTATGCAAATGATTGTGGAGTTGGGAGAAGGATGCTAAAGTAACCATGACGCAAAAAAGTTACATTGTCAGTGCATAAATAATATGAGGTACATGGTAAAGTAGCCTGGTTAAAACCAGACCCTTGTCCTTCACAGGCTAATGGTAAAGAGGCTACACAGTAGCAACAAGATCTTTTCAGTATGAGAACTATCAGTGCAATGTAACAGTAAAAACTTTCAAAAATTTAGAAATAATAAAAATGCACAACAAAAAATACACAGTGTAAAGGCAGTATTAATAAAGTATTGCAATTGTATAGACAGTAAAATAAAGTGGCAATATGATTCACATTTTTTGGGATTTGAATCTAAAAAAGTAACCTTCAGAGAGAGGGTTTAAGTAATAACATTGTTACTACGTTATAATGTGTACAGGAACGGTATCACGCATGTTTTCCAACAAGATGTGTAGCAGGGCCATGAAAGAAACTGAATAACACGTTTAGCAACATTTTTGTTTGTAAGGGTAATTACTGCACAGAAATGAATATAATCTCAATGACGTAAAATATGAATTTACATACAAAATTAACCCCTAGTCCAAGTACACATATGATTGAACTTTAGGCTTGTACCATTACAAACACAAGATACATATTAAAGTGGTGCAGCCCTCCACTCTTTGAGCTTTGCACGCATCCACTGACATAAGTCCTCGTAATTTAGCCTGTACAGAATGTTGCGGTTGAAGTCGGGGAATGCAAGGAAGTGTCTTCCTGGTTGGTATTTGAAGACTTCAGTCTTCCTGAATACCTGCAACAACGTTAAAATGTCATTTGTCATATCAGCTGCATGGTGGGTGCCAACAGGCCGGGATAACTGCAGCTCTCTGTCTGCTGTTTCCATCATGGTTTTTAAAACACCAACAGACCTGCTAACCCTGTCAGCTGTGTCATTTGTCAGATTGGTGCCTTTGTTCCTCAGAAATGATTTTAGGAAGTTATTGAGATGCTCAAGGTGCAGATCCAGTGGAATGTTTTTTCCTTTGCCCCCCCTGCCATTCCAGAATCTGTTCCAAATTACATCCTGTGCAACCTGAGGGGACAAAGTGGCATTGACTTGGACTGTTAATAGTAAAGTGCTATAGGCATATTTAGTGTGCCTGTAAGCTTTGAAGATAAGCAGTGCCACCTTATAAAGCCTAATCAAACGCTCCCCATCTCCCTCTTTTACTGCATCCAACATGTCCCATAGCAGAAATCCAAAGAAAAGCCTGGCCTCAGTATGTTGCTTTTTGTAGTCTGTCACACTAAAGGAAGCAGTCTCAGCAGGTGGCACAGATGCCTTGACAAGATGGTGAACTTTGTTTTCATGGTTCTCTCTGCTCTTTTTGTTGATGTACACTCTAGTACAACCAGGCTGACGGCAAGGAAGCTTCTCCTTTCCAGTGTGTTGTGGTGCACTTGCTGCTTCACTCACTGCAGCTGACAGCTCAAGTGTATCTGCTGATGTCAGAAACGTGTCAACAACTTCTGCCACAGAGTCATGGAGCCAGGTTCTTTTCTGCTCTTCAGACCCCTGCAGGACATGTTCTGGTACTACATCAGTAGTGGCTGAAAAAGGAAATTATATTTTTAAATACATTCCTTACGACGGTGTATCAACGACAATGATGTCATACATAAACACAGTTAAACAGATACAAACCTGTGACATCATCCAAATGGAAATATTCCATAGCTGCTGCCAGGAATAGTGCTGTTGTATCAATCTTCACAAAGTGTTTGTAGGCATTGTATGAAGTGTGAGGACCTTTTTTAGCATTGGTGCACCTATAGATTAAAAATTAGTTATGAAAATCCCATCTGTAACATTTTAACATATTCAAACAATTGCTATGGATAAAAATTCATCACTTTAAAACTGAGAATCAATTTTATTAATTTTCAAAATGGTGACTTCTGTTATTTGTGCAAATTAATGATAGATTTTAATATCCTTCAACATTTTCCAGCTATGAAATTGCACAAATTTATTATAGTGTTAGATTGTTATTTGTTCCAATAGCTAGTGGTCTAAAACCTTTACCCATACAGCCCCGATGGAAAGCAGCCGAATTCATGGTGGCTTAGCTTTCTTGGACACACGCACACAGTTCATACATCCACACCAAATTCATGGTTGATGAAGATCATCTTAAAGGATAGACTCCTTTAAAAACATGTAAAAACAGAGACAATTTAGCATAACAAATATAAACTGGATTGAATGTGAACAAATTACTTTTGTCTTTTTAAGTATTTCACTTTTACCTCAACAGATTCATGTTGGCAAGGACTGTGCTGTGGTCTTTTGCAGATGTTTCATTAAAAAAGATCTGATGATATATCTGTAATGCATATAACAACACATATAAAACATTCAGTAGGACAATTATCAGACACCATCATTTATCTAAAACACAGTGGGTTTCATAAACATGAATATAGGGCATGAGTGAGCTTGTATTGAACGAAATGCTCACAAACCTCAAAGAGATTACGGATGGCGTGCCAGTCTTCAAACTTGAAAACAAGGCCCTCTAGACGTTCATCCTCTGTCTCTCCTTCAGAAAAGGCCAACTGGACATTCCGGCAATTGCCTTCAGTCAGTCTGTCACCCCCAACCAAAATCTTCTGAATTCCATCGGGGCACTTTGGAACATATCTGAAGAAGTAATTGTATTTGATTATCAATTGAAACACTGTAATGTGTCTCTTACATGTGTTTAGAGTAATCGGGGAGGAAAAGCTTTGATATAAAATACATTGAAATGTAGTTAGTGAAATAATTGTTAATATAAATGAAACCTATGTTTGTAAAAATGAATAAACAATTAATAATCTTGCTTGTTACTTACTCCCTCTGAAGATGCTGGAGAACATCCACTAAGTCAGCGGTGCGAGTCTCATCCTTGAATAAAAGTCCTAGTGGGTACTATAAATATGAATTGAAAAATAAAAATAAATGTTAGTGTGCATAATAATTACTTGACTCAATCCAGCATGCATTTCATTTAACTTTCATATTTTCAATATAGTCCATGATTTGATTATTTTGATATGATAATGAGTTGTAACATACATGTGTTGAAGGACAGGCCATTTCTTCAGAGAACTGGTGAGGGATGTGGTGCACAACTACATTTGAGAGTTGCTTGAATGCATCAAGATAAGTTGTCAGGATACGGCTTCCCAACACAACAAATTCCCGGCGCATATTAGCTTGAACATCTGGTCCTGGAAGAGACTGCCCAAGATCGTAGTTGACCAAAGAATTTGCCGGTTTCACATTGTCCATGTGCAGTGAGTTCACTCTGTTGATGACACACATGTGGTGTACCCAGTGTATAGACTTGTTGGTTTGAGTGATAGACTGATGATGAGTCTGAATGTAAAAGTCCAGATTGTCAAATATGATTGAATATGTAGGAGGTGCACTAGATGCTGGATGTACTGGGGCAGCCAATGGAGCTACACCCAAATCAGCCATCTCTTCGTCAGTCAGAGTACTAAATGAGAAGACGTCCGGTGCATCAAACTCCTTTGCAGACTTCCCAGTTGTCTCTGTGGTGGAGCTTTGTGCCATGTCTTCAGGGAAAACAAAATGACTCTAGTTAAAATTACATTTGGATAAAAAAATTAAAAGTCTAACACAAAGTTTTACATAAATTTAACATAAGAAATGGGTTACACAAACTAACCTGATGACAACTGGTCTTTGCTTTGCTTTTTGTGGAATGACTCCAAGTCCTTTTTTAAACACATCACCGGGCGCATGCAGTACTGGGCCATTTCTTTTTGTTTTCCAACTGCATTGGAGTGTGTTGTGCAGATGCCCAACTTGGCCAGTCGCTGGAAAGCTGCCTTTTTTGCTCCACCATAGAGCAACACCGAATTCACATAGTATGCAAGGGCAGATAAACAGTGTTCTCTTCCCCGTAAGGCTACCGAGGCTGCAGCACAAATGTGAGGTAGAGAGTTGTTAGCAACTTTGGAGATGATGCTGAACAAGAAAGGGGACAGCCGCTTCAGGTCATCATGCAACGCTTGAAAGGAAAATGTTTGCAGGTCCAGACCACTTGCTCTCCACAGCATGAAATTGTTTGCCTTGTTACAGAGGGCCACACATTCAGCCTCCACAACCTCCAAAACACTGGCTTGTAAGTGGTCCATCAATTCTTTATGTCTTGATATCAGATTGGCTGCTGTGGCAAACTTCTGCTTTGCCAAATTTTCCACAATCCCAGCTATGTCAGATTGGCATGTCAGTGACCTCTTACAGTGACTGTCGTAGGTGATCGTAATCTGAAACATCAATAAAAAGGTTGTGTTACATGAAAATAGCTAGATTAAAAATGTACATTAGGTTCAGAATTAACATTAACAATGGCAAATACAGTAACAGTTACATTATGGGCTCAATGCAGTGAAGAGTCTTCATATCCTAGTTTGTGCTTCATGACCTTCTCTCTTATTGGCTTATTGTAACCAAGCCATGGCACATGTACAATTAGGCCTCAAGAAGAAAATAGCTTTATGTGGGCCACTTAGAAATACAGATTAGAATGTAGATAACATGTGAATGCATTCAATGCTGTTACTATGATCTTGCTCTATTACTTTTCCTTGGGGAAGAAAGATGTAAAGGATCAGAAATCATCCAATTAAATTTAAAAGATGAAAAATACACATATCCAAATAAATAAATATGAACACTTAAAGTGCACCATTTACTTTACGAGGGAACTTTACTTTTTTTTTTTCATTTACTTTACGCGGCCGTGGCGTAGCGGTAATGGCAGTCGTCCCCCGATCGGAAGGTTGGAGGTTTGAATCCCGGTTCCCCACACCATGTATCGTTGTGTCCCTGGGCAAAACACTTAACCCCAAGTTGCTACCAATAGGACTGGAAAGGCGCCTTGCATGGCAGTCTGCCGCTACCGGTGTATGAATGTGTGTATGAATGGGTGGATGGCTGGTATTGTAAAGCGCTTTGGGGCCCCTCACAGGGGGCTAGAAAGCGCTATATAAATAAGCTCCAATTACCATTTCATATTTATTATATTTGTATAGCTACAACAAATTATATATTTATAACTTTATATGTATAATTAACATATACTATTTCTATGCCACCTCATGTATTTCTGCCTCATTATTCAAACTCAGTGTAATGCTAACCAAACTGATGCATTAGGACACAGACCCTCCTCATCTGCATAATGACGCAGAAATTAATAACTTAAAGGAAAAAAAGAAGAGGCAAAAATATAAAAAAACAACACAACAAAATAAAAATTATTGAATGAAATTTATTATAAAGCTATAAAGACATTTAAAGATGCATACCGGTAAATGCATCTATAAGAAAAATGGAAAAATATATAGTAATGATGTTAATGTGTGTGTGTTCATACATACATCTATGTATGTTCATAAATAATTTCATGTGTATTTATTTATTGGGCCAATTATGTTTATGATTTTATTTCGGTGTCAGTTTTGGTACTCTTTATAACCGACCAATCACACATTCATTTTGCCATGGTCTATGACTACTGATTAGTCCTTAACTGATAATATTTGCTAAAATATCTCAAAATAAGCGTAAAAGATGTTGACGAACAATTTCTTATGTAATTTACATACCTCTGTTTTACTGCTTCTCTTTGGCACTGGCAAGTCGGTTGATCTCCTGGACTTCTTAACTGCTCTTGGTGTTTTAGATGGTGTAGGCTCCCGGTCTCTTTTGTCAGTAGAGCAAGAGGCATCTTTCTCCAGACAGCTCTGGACAACCGTTGTTGTCTCTTTGACTTTCCATTGCTGCAAAACCTCTGTATCGTGTTGTAGCCTCGTGATTATACTGCAGCATTTACGGCAAACACGGTTTGAACGTTGCGGTGTGTTTTCAATTATTAAACCTAGCTTGGACAGCTGAGATGATATATTATCAACATTCTTACTGTCAAATATTATTTTGCTGTTTGTTATAACTCCGGCGATTCTTAAATTTGTCTCGCAAAGTCTACAGCATTCATTTACAGCCATTTTGTTCGGTCGGTGGATGTTTGTTTACAACGTACGCAATTTCCGGTTCCAGCCGTCGCGCAACATACGTCACGGGCAAACGTTGATTGGGTAAAATCAGATCCAATGGTTTTGTTCCTCAGCAGAGGCCACGCCTCCAGCAAGAATCGTTTTTCAATGGCGAGGTTCCAGACCCTTGTCTGAAGCGAAGTGAAGGACAGGGTCTGGTTACAACCAGGCTAGAAATAGCGGAACTAATTTTTGGATTAGCACTGCCCAGCACTGAAAATAAGACTCCAAGTTTGTTACTCCAAGTAGAAAAAATAAATACAGTTGCTCCTAACATTTTTTACTCATTCGCAAAAATAAATGTTCAATTTTATATTGATTTTAGTAAATTTATCTTAGATTTAATTTTTTTTTTAATTATTGTGCTGGTTTACTTGTGTCATTACCTGCTGTTTGTTCCTCTGCTGCTGCCTTTGTCAGAGTACCGGTAAGTGTGTCTGTCAATTTCAGTGTGGGGTTTTGGTCATGAGTGAGGGAAGAATGGAGCGTGAGCTTGACAGACGGATTGGTGCAGCATTTGCAGTATTACGGACTCTGTACCGGTCCATTGTGGTGAAGAGAGAGCTGAGCTGTAAGACCAGGCCATCCTGAACAACATAAAAAATGTAATACATTAACTATTAAGAATAATTAGAGCTTTATGAGATGAGACACGCATCAGAGGCAATGAGGCGTTCAGGGTCTTACCCAGGAACAATTTAGCATGTGACTGCTGGTGGAATAGAATATACATTATATATACATTTATACTTATACATTTTGATTATAATTTTACTGCTGTAAATGTCATAGTTTTACCATTAGTGTGTCTGTAATTTTTAAACCTCTTATTTTGTTTGTGAAGCAACTTGATAACAGTTTATCTGTTTCAACGGTGCTCTATAAATAAAGATGACTTGACTGTCGTGTGGGTCCATGAGCTGTTTTGCAGCCAAACAGACTGACTACAAGCATTAACGTGTGTGTGTCAGCCTGATGTCACAGGGTAAGTAGAGGTTCAAAATAAATCATTAACAAGCAGCTTCCTAACAACAAAAAGTCTAGGCTAAACACAGGTGGGACACTTTGTTCCAGTGAGTGTTACAAAGTGGAGGTTAGCATGGCGTTTTTAAGCTACCGTCAGTAACAGAGGAGCAAGAAACTGAAAAAACTGTTCAAACACACACAGTTTCACAAAATTATTCACATAGAATTTTGGTTTACTGGACAAAAAGTGATCTGAGCATATTCTTGATGTTGTTGAGGGCAGATCCTTGCGGTTGATATTGCACATCCAGTAACCTACGCTGCCACTAGTGGTCAGGAAAGGAAGTACCGCCAACAAAGATGGCGGAAAACCCGGAAATGCCACTTATGTGATGTCACATGGGAACTATGTATTAATGTCACCCTTCCTCTTTGTGTTCCTCTAAAAGGCACATAGCACAGCTAAATGAACTCCGAACCATGATTTATCTCTTGTCAGAGCTGGGAGCTTCAAGGTTCCAAGTGGAGGCTCACTACTGCTGTTCACACATACTGACTAGCGTGAAGGCAGCACAGCTGAATGGACTGTGCTTATACAGAGCCTTTCTATCTTATCAAGACACTCAAAGCTCTTTACTACAATATGTGCTCATTTACCCATTCATACAACACTCTACTAGATATCTTTTTTTTTATATAATTTTATTTAAGCATCCATTAACAACAGTTTGTGAAAACAGAAACAAAACAGGCATGACATACTTTCTTTTTCTTCCTGTTCCCCCTACCCCTCCTTATCTATCCCCATACTGCTGTTACAAACAGTAATAATAATAATATAAATAAATGATAAACAAACAACTAATAAAAAATAAAATAAATAATAACATACCGGTAATTCAAAAATGTGGACAACATACAGAAAGGCGTCCATACAACGGTGGGTATAGAAACCAAGTCAGGACATGGACATTTAAAAAACTGCACAGGTAGACAAGCACTGTCAGTGACCAGAAACCATCCGGAACCAATGAGGCCGAAGGGCCGGGGCACAGGCACATACACAGCAGAACCAGCTCTCGTGTGACCCTCAGGATCGAGGGAGGGCATCCAGTCTCTCAAAGTAAGATAATAGAGGGGCCCAAGTTTTATAGAATTTTTGGGTTGAACCTCTAACTCTAAATTTGATCTTCTCTAGTTTAAGGAAAAGAGTCAGATCTTGCAACCAGAGAGAAGCTTTGGGTGGATGTGCTGATTTCCACACTAATATTATTCTTCTTCGGGCTAGGAGAGTAGAAAAAGCCAGTACACTTTTAAAATCGTGTGTTAATGATATATCCTCACCTGGTACTCCAAATATTGCCAGTTCAGCAGTGGGTTGGATACTTGTATCAAAAGCTTCAGATAAGGTCTGAAAAATTATAGACCAGAAGTTGTGCAGCTTATCACAGGACCAGAACATGCGAGTTAGATTTGCCTTGACTGTATGGCAACGAACACAGTTTTCACTGACCGTAGGGTAAATCCTTGAGAGTCTGGCTCTGCTGTAATGAATCCTGTGGAGGACCTTGAACTGAATTAGTCCGAGTCGAGCGCATGATGTTGACCCATTCTACGTAATGCATGATTCCAGGTCTCATCAGAGATGTGTATACCAAGTCTTCTGACCATTCTGCTCTAATCTTGTTAAGTTTTACTACATTGAATGATGAGATGTTATTGTAGATTTTGGAAATGAGGCCTCTACATTGTGTAGGAGTTTGCAAGATGATGTCCATTCCTCCCTTTGGGGGTAAATTGGGAAAGCAAGGACTGATGTTGCAAACAAAGTCTCTAATCTGGAGATAACGGAATAGGGAGGAATGATGTAGACTAAATTTAGAGGTGATAGCATCAAAGGTAGCGAAAACACCATCTATGTAAAGGTTACTAAAGTTACTGAAGCCTACTCTCTGCCAGTGAGCAAAGACAGGATCTAATTTGGATGGCAGGAAAACATGGTTATCACTTATGGGACTATAGATAGAGAAGTTTGTCATATTGAAGTGTTGTCTAAATTGTGACCATATTTTTAGTGTAGAGATTACAACTGTAGAATATTGCTTAGGAGAGAGAGGAAGCTTTGAGGCAACTAATGCAGGGAATGATGATGGCTTACATGTACAGGTAGCCCTCTAGTTACGTCAGGGATAGGGACCTACATGTGTGACTTAGGTCGATTTTGTCGTACCTCGCGGACCAAAAACACATGCCTATCGTAGGTCCGCGTTTCTGACATAGGTCGCGGTTATACCGCTAACGGAGCGCCGCACACATATTTAATGGCATGAGACTGAACAAGCAGACATACTAAGGCCATAAACACGCACAGAACTGCACAACAAATAAAAAATATAATGTCTTACTTTGAGCCGGTGGCCCCGACTGCCAGGCGGACATTTGCGGCGAGCTCCCGGCCGCAGATGGATCCTCCGCGGCATGTCGGCTCGGTGTCTTCGCCTGTGTTAGCTGCTTTGTTAGCTGCTGTCGTTAGCATGTCGGGCGGCGTTGTGGCCGCCGATCGCGGGGCGATCCGCGGCTGCTCCTCCGGACCTGAGACGTCCACAGAGTTGACCGAGTGTTTCCAGCTCATTTATCCGTATGAGGCAACCCTGATCGGGCACACGGAGCCAGCTGACAGTAGCCTCCGGAGCTCCATTGACCGCAGTACAGTTGTAAAATGGCAACCGGAAGTGGCGAGCGGAAACCGGAAGTTGCGTAAATACGATTAATTTCTTATCAAAACGTAAAATTAATAATTATACTTTATTTATAAAGCCATTTAAAACAACCACAGCTGCAACAAAGTGCTATACACATGAAATTAATAACTTTTAAACACAAAAAAAAAAAAAAAAAAAAAATTTTTTTTTTTTTTTTTAATCATATTTTTATTAAATATGATAAAATCGTAAGTCTGAGTTGCCGTAGGTCGCAGGTGTCGTACCTCGAGGGTTTCCTGTATTCAGTTCTAATTGGCACCAGCCAACATCCGGTTGTTGTAACAAACAGACTACTTTTTGTAGGTTTGCTGCCCAGTAATAATACAATAGGTTAGGTAGAGCCAAACCCCCGTCTTCCTTTTGTCTCTGAAGGATACTAGATACCTCTAAAGAATAATTAGAGCTTTATGAGATGAGACACACATCAGAGGCAATGAGGGGTTCAGGGTCTTGCCCAGGAACAATTTAGCATGTGACTGCTTGTGGAATCGAACCCCACCAGCTCTCCCATTGGAGGATGACTGCTCTAGCCTCTCAAGCACAGCTGCCCAGCTGAAGGGGATTATTATTTAATATATCTAAATAGATGTCTAAAAAATAAACTATTTAATACCGTATTTTCCGGACTATATGTTGCACCTTTTTGCCTAATTTGCATGCCCTGCGACCTATAGAGAGGTGAGACCTATTTATGGACCCCCCATGTTTTTAGACCCATTTTTGGCTCAGATATGACCGTTTTTCATTTTGGCCAAAAATGGTGCAGTACCACTTTTGGCCGCTAGGGGCGCAGGCACCAGAACCGTAGTGGCTGGCTTCAGAAAGGCTGGCATCCTCCCACCATCAGCTGGAGCTGCTGAGGACTCAGACAGCGCTGAGGAGGAGGAGATGGAGGGACAGGGACCTTTGACGATGGGAAACCTTCCTCGTTCTCTGGCTGAACTTTTTGCAAGCGACACAGTGGACAAGGAATTTGAAGGGTTTGCATAAACAATTTGTTTGAATAAAAACCGTAAAATAACACACTTTTACAATAATGTCTAACAAATCTATTTTTTTAGGTGTTTATCTTGCTAAAATTAAAATAGAGGCAGGTCTGTTCGCTCGCTCACAGCGGGTCTGCTCTGTGGGTGCGCGCACTGGTTTTGTTTACGTGGCAGCGAAACTATTTAAATTCAGCTGATTTGACCATTATAATCATTTTATTAACAAAAGTTAAACTGAGACACACTCTTACAATAATGTCAGCTAACAAATATATTTTTTAGGCGTTTCTGTTGTTAAATTTTAACGAAATGCAGGGTTTCTGCCCTCTGCGCGCACACGTATCATCAGACGTAGCTAAACAAATTTATAAATCCAACTCATTTCACAATTACGTTCATTTATTAAGGAAAAGTTCAGCTCAGACACATATTTGCTATAATTTTTATCAAACAAATAATTGTTTTTAAGTGTTAATCTTCTTAAAGCCTTGCTGTGCGCTCCTGTGACAGACATTTTCAGCAGAGCTAAACACTCGGACCACATTTCCGGGTTGTCTCAGCGGTGACGCGTTATGAAGGCGGTGACGTAGTTGCGACTTCTATAAAGGTGCGACCTATCCACCTTATTCTGTAAGACGCGTATGTAGGCTGCCATGACAGACCGGTACCGCCCCCTCCCGGTTGTATACTTCCGGCGGAAGTAAACTACTGGTTTTTTTTCTGTGAAATGCATGCCTGCACACCAGTTAATTTTCTCTTTTTTTTTTTTTTTTTGGTTGTTTCTTGCTGGGTCAGAGGGTGTTACAGCCGGGTAGACGTTTGGGCAAAGCATTGTTCTCACTTAATCCCAAAAATAATGAAACGTGAAGGATCTATCTCCATCGGAGTAGCTCACTGCAGCCCCTCCTCTCTCTGAGTCTGGCTCGGATCTGCTGTCGAAGAC
>JBBPBX010102825.1:0-11981 GCA_038048925.1 Garcialebias charrua
CAAATTTAAGCTCAGTCCCTGTAGAATTAACTGAGTTGTAGCCATTTTTGTGTTTGATGACATCATCTAGCTGTGGTGGCCATCTTGCATCGGCTTGGCCCTAAAAAGAAAAGATTCGTAGATGTACATCCAGCTATTACTTTCTGAGAGTTTCATTCAAATCCATCCAGTCGTTTAGGAGATATTTTGCTAACAGACAGAACAGATTGTGTAGCAAGTAGCGACAGGCGAAAACAGTCAACTTAATTTTTAAGTTTACGATTTCTTTAAGAGCTCTGGTACAAATATAAATCATTTTAAAGTAACTGCAGCTGTTGAATGAAAAGCAAGAAAACGGGCATTTTTTTTAGCTCTTGGTAGAATAAACGTTTAAAAGGAAAAACTCTTAATTTAGTTAAAGACCGCTCTAGATTTAAAAACTGACAATAAACCACTTATTTTCTGCACTTTATAATGTGAAAAACAAAGTTTTGTTTGTTTTCTGTTTATAAAACGTACTCTTCTCAGCTGCTTGGATATTAATTTAGTCTCTTTGGATCAGACGCTGCTTCGCTCACAGATAAAGTTGCAGGAATGAGACGTTAAAGTATTTACAAATGTAAACAAAGATCAAATGTGAGGAGAAAGAACTCCTCGCTACTTTCGGCATCTTCTTTAGGAAACATCTGGCTGTTTGTTTAAACGCACACACACACACACACACACACACATTGGAGTTGAAGAGTTTTTCTCCTGGAAGAACTTGGACGTTTACCTCGGAGGACGACTAGTCTCAGCTCCACCGGACCAAGCGGACCTCACATCCTCAGAGCCCGGTTCTGGGTCCAGTCGCTCCAGCTGTTGAGTCCGGCCGTGCACATCCTGTCAGAACATCCCTCTGCCTCTTCCTCCGCCCACCGCTCGGGGGAAACGCCAAATAAAGGAGTGGGACGGGTCACCGAGCAGAAACTCCTCCTCCTCAGAAAAACACCGGCTCAGCTCTGAAGGTGAAGCTTTTTTTTAAAACATTTTTAACTCAATCTGCAATTTTTAAAACATTAACCTTATTAAGAAATGGTTGAGTAAAACCCCTGAAAACCCAGACTGTTTCCTTCTCCAACTCTGCACCCTGGTTCACTCCAGCACTCCGCTCCCTGAAAACCAAAGGTCGGCGACTAGAGCGTCTTTATAAAAAATCCGGTCTCACAATTCACAAGGAACTTTATGCAAACCACCTCATCCATTACAAGAACAGTATTTCTCAAGCCAAATCCAGCTACTTCTCTGACATCATCAGTTCCAATGTTGGTAATTCAAAGACATTGTTCTCTCTCCTTCACCGTTCTGTCTCATCTCCTAACTCTCTACCCTCTCACATGGTTTCCACAGAATTTTGCAACTCCCTGATGTCATATTTCAATGAAAAGATTATTTCAATTCATAAACACCTTGGTCCAAATACTGCCCCCAGCATCCTTGTTGAACTCCCCCCTCCCTCCCTCCCTTTCTCTGTCTTCTCCCTCCCCTCTGCTGATAACATTGCTGACATTATCAGCAAGTCCAAGTCCTCATCCTGTCAACTTGACCCATTTCCCACAGTTCTTGTTAAATCCTGTCTCCCGTCTCTGCTCCCTATCATCACTAATATCATCCACTCCTCCCTGACCTCTGGCATTGTTCCCACAGCCTTCAAATCTGCTGCCATCACCCCCATCATCAAGAAACCAGGTCTTGACTTCACCAACTTCAGTAATCTTCGTCCGATCTCCAATCTGCCCTTCATCTCCAAGATCCTTGAAAAAACTGTTGCTAGTCAACTTCACTCTCACCTGTCCAACAACAACATTTATGAAGAGTTTCAATCTGGATTTCGCCCCCACCATAGCACCGAAACAGCCCTAGTAAAAATCACTAACGACCTTCTTCTTGCTGCTGACTCTGGTCTTCTGTCCATCCTCATTCTTCTTGATCTAAGTTCTGCCTTCGACACCATCTGTCATTCTATCCTCCTCAACAGACTAACCTCCATTGGCATCTCAGGTACCCCGTTAGACTGGTTCACCTCCTATCTCTCTGACCGCACTCAATTCATTCAGCTTAAATCCTTCCGTTCCCAGTCTTCCCCTGTCTCCACGGGTGTCCCCCAAGGCTCTGTCCTCGGACCCCTCCTCTTCATCATTTACCTCCTTCCTCTAGGTCACATCTTCCGCAAATACGGCGTCCATTTCCACTGCTATGCTGATGACACGCAGCTCTACTTGTCATCAAAACCTAACTCCACCCACCCACCCTCCATCCTCACCGACTGTCTCAATGAGCTAAATCACTGGTTTTCTAACAATTTCCTTCAACTAAACAGCAACAAAACAGAAATCATTCTTGTTGGTACCAAAAACTCTATTTCAAAATCAGAACATCTTCTCGTCCCCCTTAACAACTCTCTGCTATCCCCCTCCCCTCAGGTCAAGAGCCTCGGTGTCATCCTCGACACCACTCTCTCCTTCACTTCACACATCAACAATATTACTCGGTCTGCCTATTTCCACCTCCGTAATATTAACCGTCTCCGTCCTTCTCTCACACCCCGCTCCACAGCCATCCTGGTGCACAGTCTTGTGACTTCCCGTATTGATTACTGCAACTCCCTTCTCTACGGCCTCCCCAACAAATCTCTCCACAAGTTACAGATGGTCCAGAACTCAGCTGCCCGTGTCATCACTCAAACCTCCTACTATAACCACATCACTCCTGTCCTGCAGCAGCTCCACTGGCTCCCGGTTAAATCACGCATCATCTTCAAAATTCTACTTCTCACGTTCAAATCTATCCACAACCTTGCCCCTCCTTATCTATCTGACCTCCTACAAATCTCCATCCCATCACGCTCTCTCAGGTCCTCCTCTTCACTACATCTCCATGTACCCTCTGCCCGCCTCTCCACCATGGGGAGCAGGGCCTTCACCTGCTCTGCCCCTCACCTCTGGAACGCTCTACCGCCAGACCTTCGAAACACCACCTCCCTTTCTCTGTTCAAGACTGCCCTGAAAACCCATCTCTTTAGACTAGCTTATCATTAACTTTACTAAATGTATTTTTATCTTCCATTTTATATCCTTTATGTATTTTATATTTCAATTTGTCGCTGATAATGTTTGCTCTGTATTACACTGTATTGGTTTGTTAAGTGTCCTTGGGTGTCCTGAAAGGCGCTTTTAAATAAAATGATTATTATTTTTATTATTATAAAGATCTACATGTTTGAGGAAGTTGAGAAAATTGAAGGAAAGCACGCCACCCGCCACCCCAATGTTAGAGTCTTAGACTAAAATCATCCATTGGAGCTGCTCCTTGTAAATAAAATTAAAGGCATCTCGTGACATCTCTCACAATCTGTTTGAGCTCAAAGTGTCATGAACGACTGAGCTACTACCACACAGAGATTTAGCTCAACATCTGTAAAAATGACTGAGCTGTGGCCACTTTTGTGTATGATAAAGTTGATGATCCGTGGTGAGAATCTTAAATCAGGTCGACTCTAAAAGTTAATCAGACGTAGATGGAAATCCGGCGATTATCTCCTGAAAGTTTTGTTAAAATCCGTCCAGTGGTTCAGGAGATATTTTGCTAACAGACTAACAGCGTGGACCCCCAAATGTTAATGCCAGTTCAAGGGGCAGATCTCGCAGTTGCGCTCAGATTATGTGTTAGGGATCAGTCTCAGCTGCTACCACTCCAAATTTTTGCTCAAAATCTGTAAAAACGACAGAAATGTGACCTTTTTAGTGTTGGTAAAGGTCAATTAGCTGTGGCGGCCATCTTGAATCAGGTTGACTCCATAAGTTTTCAATTTGAAGAAAAAAAAAAAAGTGGAGTCAATGTTTAAATTTAAGAAAAGGATTAAGACTATTTTGTTGAAAAGATACATATAAGTTTGTTAAATATCAAATGAATTATAAACAGTAAATTTTGATAGTTATGTATTGTTGTATTATGTATTGATGATTATTGTTTGAATTGATATTTTGAATTGATTGATGAAGGAGCAGATATGATAAGATTTTTTTCTTCTTCTGCTTCCTTTCATTTTATGTATTTTTAATTGTCTTTATGTTTTAAAATTGAAATGAATAAATAAATAAATAAAATAAATAAAAATTTGTATATGTTCATCCAGTGATTATCTCCTGAAAGTTTTATTAAAATCCATCCAGCGGTTGATGAGATATTTTGCTAACAGACAGGCCCGCCAAAGCCTGTGGGGGTGAAGTGGATCAGATCTTTGGTTTATCAAACTGTAAACAACATGTTTGTAAATAAACAAAGAAAACAAACAGTTGTTTTTAAATGACCAGACAAAGGATGATCCATTTTGATAAAATTTTAACTTTCTGGTCCAGTTGAAACATCCATGGTTACGTTGTCCGTCTGTTAGCAAAATATCTCATGAACTGCTGATTAGAATACAGGTAGTCCTCAACTTACGACGGTCTCGACTTACGGCGATTCGGTGTTATGAACGCATTATCATTAATTTTTAAAAAAAGTAACAAATTTTTGGGGGGAAATATCTTATTTTATGTGTTTAAGTGTTCTTGATTTCATGTGTACAGCACTTTGTTGCAGCTGTGGTTGTTTTAAATGGCTTTATAAATAAATAATAATTATTATTATTATTTTGTTTGTTTGTTTATGTTTATGTTTATTAAATTTGTTCATTTTTTTACAAAAGAAACAATACAAGGCAATCTCATAATGATAGTGTACAAAATGTAAAAAAATGAAAGGTGGCAGAAAGAAGAATAAATCTTATTATATCTGCCCCTTATCTCCAGCAATCAGATTAAACAACAGTAGTCAAACCATGTAAACAATAATAATCTTCAACCAACTTTTTCCAACAATCAGGTTAAACAATAATATTCTTCAACCAACAGTACAAAATGACTAATTCTTTTTAGTTTTCTAACTAATACTAATACAGTACAAAATGACTAACACTTTCTAATTTTCTAACTAATACAATACACATTACGTTATTTCACATATATTTTTTTAACATATTTGTTTTGATCATTTTTTTAAATGTAAACATTGACTTGGCATTTTTAACTACATTCTCCAAGCCATTCCATAATCTAATTCCCTGAATTGAGGTAGAACGTCCCTTCAAACTGGTTCTGAATTGTGGTTTTACAAACAACTCTGTTCCCTTAAGATTATAACAACTTTGTCTTTTAACAAAGTGCATTTGGATATTTAAAGGTAATGCATTATTTTGAGCTCTATACATAACTGATAAAATATTATAGTCTACCAAATCATGGAACTTCAGTAATTTTAGTTGATAAAATAATGTACTTGATGGATGACGGTAATGCTTTCTAGTGATAATTCTTACAGCTCTTTTCTGTAATACAAAAATAGGCTTTGTGATTGTTTTACACGCATTCCCCCAAACATCAATACAATAGATTAAGTGTGGAACAATGATTGTGTTATACAACAAATACAGAGCTTTATCATTTTTATTCTTACAGAATTTATGTGTTGTTTCCATGTCAGTTTGTCATCAATGATAACACCCAAAAACTTCACCTCATTCACTCTACAAATCTCAACATCCTCAATTTTGAGTGGAACATCGACAGTTTTCTTTCTATTACCGAATATCATGTAATTAGTTTTCTCTAGATTTAATGATAATTTATTTATTTTAAACCAAGTTTGTATCTTGACAAATTCTGTCTTTATCAATTCTAACATTTGTTCTATATCTTCACCTGAACAGAAAAAAGTGGTATCATCTGCGAAAAGTACACATTTAAGGAGTCCTGACACATTTACCAAGTCATTCACATATAAAATAAAAAGCTTTGGTCCAAGTACAGAGCCTTGAGGAACTCCACATGTGATATTACAGAGGTCAGATCTTACATCATTTATTTGTACAAATTGTTTCCTATTTTTTAAGTAGCTAGATACCCACTGTAATGCTGGTCCTCTAATACCATATTTGTTCAGTTTTTCAAGGAGAATGGTGTGATCAATAGTATCGAATGCTTTTTTTAAATCAACAAAGATACTGATACAGTGTTGTTTTTGATCGACAGCAGTAGTTATTTGTTCCATTAATTCCATGAGAGCCATTGATGTAGAGTTTTTTGATCTAAACCCATACTGACTGCTGCTTAGAATATTTTGTTTATCTATAAATTGGTCTAGTCTGTTTACAAATAGTTTTTCAAGAATTTTTGAAAACTGTGGTAACAAGGATATAGGTCTATAATTGTTGAATACACATTTATCACCATTTTTAAAAAGAGGAACGACCTTAGCTACTTTCATATTATCTGGAAAAATTCCTGTTGAAAATGATAAGTTACATATGTATGTGAACGGCTCAATAACATGACTCATTATGTCCTTTACAAACATCATATCCATGTCCACCCAGTCTTTCGATCTCTTGTCTGTAAGATGTTTTACTACATTCATTATTTCCTCTTTGTTAGTTCCATTTAGGAAAATACTATTTGCACAACCTGTAATTGAGTGGATCATATTTTTATCTACTTTTGGTATCTTAGCTGCAAGGCTTGATCCAACATTCACGAAATATTGATTAAATCCATTTACAATTTCATTTTCATCATGAACTTCATCGTTGTCTTTTACAAAATATTTTGAAATACCAGTTTTTGCTTTATGATTCTTCAGTACACCATTCATTACTCGCCATGTTGCTTTCATATCACCATTAGTTTTATCTAATAATTTACTATAATATTCTTTCTTATGTTTCCTTATAATCCCTACTAATTTATTTTTATACTTTTTATATTTTTCTTCTGCGCTCTGACTTCGCAATTTCAAGAAACATGAATACAAATAATTCTTTTTTTTACATGCATTTCTTAACCCTTTTGTCATCCATGGTTGATCATTCGTATTTCTCTTTGTGTAATTTGTTTGCACACAATTCTTTTCATACAGGGTTTCCAAGATATTCATAAACTCATCATATGCCCTGTTCGCATCATCAACATACACATCATTCCAGTCTTGTTTATCCAGATCCTCTTTCAATTTTTCCAAAACTTTTTTTGATGTGTTTATGATTTTTTTCTTCGTTGTGTCTGCTTTTGTGATATTTTGATCATTTTTAAATATTGTGAAAACTGGTAAATGATCACTTAAGTCGGTCGTTAAGATACCACCAATCACATCCCCATTTGTTATATTTGTGAAAATATTATCAATTATTGTAGCACTATGAGTTGTAATTCTTGTTGGCTTTGATATCAATGGATACATATTTAAACTGTACATTGAGTTTATAAATGTGCTTATGTTATTTGAATCTGTTTTATTTCCCATATCAATGTTAAAGTCTCCACACAAGAAAATATTTTTATTAAAACTTTTCTCCATTAGTTCCAAGATTTTATCAGTGAATATTTCTATATTTGCTCCTGGTGATCTATATACACAACTTATTATTATGTTTTTATCGTTTTTGTTTATAATTTCTATTGTTATCATTTCCATAATATTATCAACTATTATTGACATTTCATTATTTAATTTACATTTTATTTCATTATTGACAAATAGTGCGACACCACCACCTCTTTTATTATTTCTGTTCATATGATATAATTCATACCCCTCGATGTGAATATTACTAGTGTTATCATCATTAAGCCATGTCTCTGACAACGCTATTATCGTAAAAGTTCTATTTAATTGTTTTAAGTAATCTGTTATTTTGGATATGTTTGCATTTATACTTCTGCTATTAAAGTGAATAATGGAGAGAACTCCATTTGATATATTGATGTCATTAAACTGCTCTTCATTATAATATTCGCTATCATTTATTACAGGAAAAAAATTTGCATCAATCACATTTTCAACATTATATATTTTAGGTTCTGAGTCTTCGTATGTTGTCATGTTCTAATGTATTTGTTCATTTCACCGTATATTTTATCCATTTTGATTGTGAGTTGTTTCATTGATTTGTAATTTTTCATCTCTTGAATTCATCCAGATCCGTCAGCTCTTTTATCATTTTAGGCTGAGACCCTTCCTTTGCTTTGATAAAGACGTATCCATTTCTAGTCCATGTTGATGCTATTTTTTTTTCTTTGTTTTTTAACCACCTTGCTTCTTTTGCAATTTTTCCATTTTTTTTGGTAAGATGTTCATTTATGTAAACGTCTGTTCCGTTCAGATTTCTTCTATTTTGCATAACATAGTTTTTAGTATTCCTGCTAATGAACTTAACGACCACTGACGGTTTGAATCTTGGTGAATTATTGGGCAGGGTGTGACAGAATGAAATGTCCTCATAGTTTATGTCCATGTTCATGTCCTGTAAGAAATTAACTACAAGTTCCTCCAGAGTCCCTTGTTCTTCCTGAGATTCATACTCACTTGGATCATTGTTATTAGCTCTTTGATGTGTCCGACACTTACTAACATCAAGTCCTGAGATGACCACGTTGTCTTGCTTTGTAAATTGTTCTAAATCCTCTATTTTTTGTTCTAAATCAGCAATTATCTTGTCTTTGTTAGTTACCAGTTCTTTCAGTTCTCTTATTTCTTTAACCAGACTGTCCTGGGAAACCATCTTTGCTGTTAAACTTTCTATTTGTCCACTCATAGTGATTCTCTAAAGTCTTGCATATCTGAGTTGTTTCTCTCCGAGTCTGGTGACTTTTTTGAAGTCGATTACGCAGTTTCGGCGGTGTTCTGAAGTTTTTGGCAGTGTTCGGCAGTTGTCGTTTAGCTTTGGTAATCTCCAGCTTCGACAACCGGCTTTGGACGGACCGTGTGTCCGATCAGAGATTGCTTCGCTCGGATAAATGAGTTGGAAACACTCGGTGAACTCTGTGGACGTCTCAGGCGGACGAACGGCTTGGCGGCCTGGATGTTGGTGGCACCCGGAGCTAACATGCCAACGCAGAGAAACGGCTACGTGGCCTCGGATGCTGCCGGGACATGGAGCTAACATGCTAACACGCGGATAAATGGCTTCACCAGCTCCCAGTAAGTTATTAACTCTTTTTTCCTTCATTATGGCTCCAAATGTACTGTATGTGTTTTTTGATAATTATGTAGAGTACTGTACTGTGTTAGGATAGGCTAAGTGCTTGGTAACAGTACAGTACCGTACAGGTGAGTCATGATATATCAAATACGAAGGAGGCGCCCTCTTGTGCTTTGGGAAGGTACTACAACTGCAGTATACATACGAACGTTACATAATGTACGTGTATAAGTGGCGACTTTTTTTCATTCATTCAACCTTTATTTAGTCAGGTAAATCTTATTGAGCCTCATGGCTCATTTACGAAAGCGACCTGCTAAAACTAAAGAACGATGAACAGCAATGGTAAAATTTCCTTAAAGGGGACCACACATGCAAAATTCACTTTTTAATGTTTTTTTTACTCAACTTTGGGTATTTACTTCATAAAAAAACAGTCCTTGTGCCAAAAAAATGCACCCAGTGGTTTATTTACTCTAAGTAGATTTATTTTACTGTGATAAGATACGTTTCGTTTTAAAATACTCTCGCATGTGACGTCACAAGCGAGAGGACAACCCACCCCAACCTGAGTCCAGCCCCTCACCTAGCAACCCCTGGTTAGGCTCAACCCACTTCTGTATTAAACACATGACTGTTGTTTTTCATGATTTCATCTCATCTTTTGTTTATATGTTCTTAATTTCATGTGTACAGCACTTTGTTGCAGCTGTGTTTTTTTAAATGGCTTTATAAATAAAGTATAATTGTTATTTTTATGTTTTAGTTCAATTTTTAGTGTATTTGCGATCGCTCCCAACGCGCAGCCGGTAAAAATTAAACGAGCAGACCCCCGGCGTAGGGACCGGCGGCAACGGGACCCTCTTCTGGCGGATGGAGCGGAGCTTCAACTGTACAGCCTCGCAGCAGCGAGGACCTTCTCCTTACGGATTAATTTACGGGAGACACTTGGTGAACTTTGTGTTGTCTTGACTGGAACAGCGATAACTCCCAAAATCGCCGCGTGCAACGAGCGGAGCTGGCGAACACCGGAAGAGGAACAAGCTAACATTAGCATCGGATTCGGGTGGTCTCATGCTAAAAGGAGCAGCAAATTGCGGCGCGCTCAGACGGGTTTCGGTAAGTTATCTTAAGCTAGCACTAACAGTAAGTCAAATGAGTAATAAAAAAAGAGCTAATTTTAAAACAACAACACATTACAGATACTGGCTGTTACAGAGGGCGTAAACAGATCGTTGAAGGGCGTGGACTTCAGAACTCAGTATCAGAAACCGGTCGTTCAAAACGAAAGTTAAAAATGGCAGAATTAAAAAGGGTATAATTGATTATCTAAGAATTATTTTGTGTATTAAAATGAATTAATATTGTCAAGATAGCACACAGACATAACATAAAAATTTTAAAGACCTATATGTGGTCTCCTTTAAACAATAAACAATAGAAAACAAAAGAGAGAAAAAAACAAAAGAGAGAAATACATTTTTTTTAACAAAGTATCAAAAAACTAGCAAAACATTATAAGGTAGACGTATAAAATCAAAGACAGGAACAAATCTGCATTGGTTTTTGCCAGGATTCCAACAGATTCTGAAAACCATTTAGAGAAGTCAAGGTCGAGAGCTTCAGAACTTTTTGTAAGATATTCCATGAAGCAGGAGCGGAGTAGGAGAAGGCCCTTTTTCCAAGTTCAGTCCTCACTGACGGAACACTTGGACTTGTGTGTACTTCCGACTTACGGCGATTTTCGACATACGAACGGGAGTAGGAACGGAACTCGTTCGTAAGTCGAGGACTACCTGTATTTAAAAATAAGTAATTAGATGTACAACCTCTACTCGATTCAAGATGGCCACCGCAGGTATTCGGCCTTAGCGAACAAAAATGAGTACGGCTCAGTCACTTTTAGATCCTGAGCTCAAAGTTGTGGTGGTACTGGCTGAGGGTCATACCCAACACAGACTCTGAGCTCCAACAGGGTTACTGGATCTGATCAAAAGATCTGAGTTTAAAACAGACTGGCAGTCTCTGAGGAGACGAACGATGGATCCAGAACAAGACAAAGTCCAACTGGACCGTCATAAATGAAGAAATGAAAAACTGAACCGGCAACGGAGACGTCTTCAAAACATTTAAATCAACTTTTAAAAGTAACGAAGCTCGCGGTCATTAAAAATCTGTCAGATTCAAAAAACTAATAATTATTTTAAATTTTTAATCTTCTTTCATTCTGTTTTTGGTCTCGCTGTCGTCTCTTCTCCAAGTTTTTATTAAAGTGTTTAACTTCAACTAAAACCTCTTGAAATCTGTTTCATTTTTTATTTCCACTTTTGTTTGCGTCAAAACCTTTTACGTAACATCTTCTTTTGTTGCTCTTCCTATCCTACAGTAAATAATTTTATTTTTATTTATGGATTTATTGATCATAAAGTACAGGTAGTCCTCGGGTTACAACAGTCTCGAGTTACGACGTTTCGTGGTTACAGCGCATCTCCCATAAATTATTATTATTTTTTTAATTAACTTTTTTTTTTTTAAAGCCGAGTTACGCAGTTTCTGGTTTTACGTCGTAAACGTAGCGGTGGAGGAATACAGAGGCGAAGTGTATGGACCGAAGTTGACTGCAGAACCAGCGCAAAGCAGTGGAAAAGTACAGGCGGAGACCTTACTGTAAACGCTCTGGACCGAGCTGGACGGCGGTTTTACGTCGTAAACGTAATAGAGAATACGGCCGATGGACGGAGGAATACGGCGTCACCAGCATCCCAGTAGGCCATAACTCTTTTTTTCCTCCCAAACGTATGTGTTTTTTGATAATTATGTAAGGTACTGTGTTAGGATAGGCTAAGTGCTTGGTAATACAGTACTGTACATGTATATGGTGCAGTATTGGCACTGCAGCACGGTGGCACAACTACACGGTACCTCAATCCAGGGAATTAGATTATGG
>JBBPBX010102826.1:0-11981 GCA_038048925.1 Garcialebias charrua
CACTTTTGCCTCTATAACAACATCAACTACTGCCTCATACATATACTGTGTACATTAGCTCATATGCTGCTTTGCCACTTTGCAAATGTCAATGCTAGAACCTTTAGTTTATTTTATAGTTATACTTTTTATACTTTTTTATACTAGTATGCAAAAACTCAGGACAGTATTATGTTCATTAAATGTTTAGTGTTTTAGTTTTAGTTTTAGAGTTGGTGTAAATTTTCATACTCTTATACCACTATGCAAAAACTCAGGACAGTGTTACAGTTTTACTATTTTATGCTTATGTCTATTATTATATGTTTCAGTGTTTCAATGTTTAAGTGGTTACTGTTGCACCGAGGGACTGAGAGAAACGCAATTTCAGTCCTGTGTATGTTCTGTACATATTGCAGTTCTGACAATAAAGTTCACTTTGACTTTTGAACAGTAATGAAAGTGAGATGTGTCTCTACAGGGTAGGCCACATCTGAAGATAAGGAATTCTGCAGTAACAAAAAGAAATGAATAAAATTAAAAATAACATCTATATAAACTACAGATATGTTTAAACAAGAAATGGTTCATTCCCACTCAAAATAGAGCAAGGACACAGTGAGCTACAAACATACAACAAAAATGTAATACATGTAACACATCAGGAAATATACAAATGATTTGTTTTATTAAAAAAAAGGCATGTCTGAAATGAATCACTTTATGTTCTTTAACATTATTCTTCCAGTTTTGCACGATTCACCAACTAATTTTATGAGTCACAATGGCTTCCAATAATAAATATACAGCAAACAATTAATTAAAATTGAATTGAATGTATGAATTACGAATTAGTTTACAGCTGTTAATTATATGTTCAACCTCATCTAGAAAAGCGTTTTTTTATTTATTTACTATGTGAAAAAAGTTTTAAGAAGGTAAAAATACCTTTTGCTGACTTTGTGCGTTTTCCACTGTGGATCTAGCCTGGCCCTCGCCTTCCTGCACAGCTCCGCTCAATTCTCATTTCCCTTCACTTCACAGTCTGGGACTTCCCCCATCCACAAGGATTTCTCCGGTAGATTTTTGTTCGGACCAATCAGAGAGCAGAAGGCGGAGTTTTGAACGACGTCGACTGACGTCGTCATTCAAAATGGCTGCCGCCACGAAGGAATTTTCAATAAAACAAGGTAAAAAACTATTATTTCTCTGCTGAGAAAAAATATATTTCATAGCTGACGTTATATCAGAAGTGTTCCTGAGCAATCAGAGAGCAGAAGGCGGAGTTTTGAACGATGTCGACTGACGTCGTCATTCAAAATGGCTGCCGCCACGAACGAATTTTCATCAAAACAAGGTAAAAAACTATTATTTCTCTGCTGATAAAAAATATATTTCTTAGCTGACGTTATATCAGAAGTGTTCCTGAGCTTAACAGTTCCTAAATCAATTCACGAAATGGTCAAATCTGCTGGATATTAAATAGTTTCGGTTTGATATTTTCCAAACAGCCTCGGGTGCGCTACGAAAATAAATGATAAAAAATCGAATTTTATCTCAAATGTTTCATCTAGGCCAACAGTCAGTAAATTAAAGACATATAATTACACACTGGTGGCAGAAAAAATATCCACCGAGTGGTTTCTGAGCAATTTATCTGATAGCCTGGACCTCGCCAGGCTAAACTAACAAAACTCTGCCTCCTGTTCTCTGATTGGTCCATTCAAAAATCTCCAGGAGAAATCGTTTTCTATGGCAGAGATGCCAGACCCTAGTCCAAAGCGAAGTGAAGGACAAGGGTCTGGTTTAAACCAGGCTACTGTGGATCGTGTGGCCTCAAACCTCTCAACTTGCGCTTCTGTGATGAAAATAGCGCCCCCTTCATTTCCGGAGTGCAATAGCACCACTTCCGGGACTGACAGTGGTCCGGCTCCGCCCCATTCTGCAGGCTGCAGCGAGGACCTTCTCTTAGATGTGGCAAAAGTGAAGCAACAGAGACGCTCTGATATACCGGTACTGCTGCAATGGGCCAGCCCGCTCAGCGAGGTGTCTACGTACGTATACTGTATGTCTATGTTAAATTCAGCAAAAGGCTGTTAACAAAAAGCTAGCTAAATGTTAAAGCAGCAACAGATAGCTACAAGGTTTAAAAAAAACACAAAAACTAAATGTTAAAGTAATAAACAGTGCTTAATTTGAGCCGGATCCTGCCGGAACAAAATCCGGGAGCTCTCATTTTCACCGTGAGCGTTCCGGCAACTGGAGGACCCACCACGGACTCCGCCCCCCCTGCAATTTGTGTTCCGGCATCAATTGTTTTACAAGTTAAGCCGTGGTCATTAAAGGGTACAGGTAAGTAGAAACTAAAAGTAGTAACAGGCTAGCAAAAAAATAAAACAACATACCATTAATGTTAACTAAAAGTTACATTTAGCAGAATGTAGCTTTTCTGAAGGAATGTGTCATGTTACCCACAATTCCCTGTGACCAGTTAGTAGTCAGAGTACGTGTTGGGGATGACTCTGAGCTGCTACCACATCAAACTTTAGCTCCAAATCTGGGAATCTCATATGATGCAACATGCATTCCTTCAATAAACACTGTCTTAATAGTCATTTTCTTCAAGCAATAACTTTGGACTTTGTCATAATCGTGTGGCAGACGACAGTCATTCCTTAAATCTGATTTATTTACAAGATGAAGGACAACCTAATAATCCAGGTCTATGGTTTGCTGCGACTGTTTCTATTTTTATTTTACAAACCGGATTCCAAAAAAGTTGGGACACTAAACAAATTGTGAATAAAAACTGAATACAATGATGTGGAGATGGTTAATGTCAATATTTTATTCGTAACAGAACATAGATGACAGATCAAAAGTTTAATCTGAGTAAATGTAACATTTCAAAGGAAAATACTGTATGTTGATTCAAAATTTCACAGTGTCAACAAATCCCAAAAAAGTTGGGACAAGTAGCAATAAGTGGCTGGAAAAAGGAAATTGAGCATATAACGAACAGCTGGAAGACCAATTAACACTAATTAGGTCAATTGACAACATGATTGGGTATAAAAAGAGCTTCTCAGAGTGTCAGTGTCTCTCAGAAGCCAAGATGGTAAGAGGATCACCAATTCCACCATTGTTGCGCAGAAAGATAGTGCAGCAATACCAGAATGGTGTTACCCAGCGTAAAATAGCAAAGACTTTTAAGTTATCATCATCAACCGTGCATAACATCATCAAAAGATTCAGAGAATCTGGAACAATCGCTGTGCGTAAGGGTCAAGGCCGTAAAACTCTACTGGATGCTCGTGATCTCCGGGCCCTTAAACGTCACTGCACCTCAAACAGGAATGCCACTGTCAAGGAAATAACAGAATGGGCTCAGGAATACTTCCAGAAAGCATTGTCAGTGAACACAATCCACCGTGCCATCCGCCGTTGCCAGCTGAAACTCTACAGTGCAAAGAGGAAGCCATTTCTAAGCAAGCTCCACAAGCTCAGACGTTTGCACTGGGCCAGGGGTCATTTAAAATGGAGTGTGGCAAAATGGAAGACTGTTCTGTGGTCAGATGAGTCACGATTTGAAGTTCTTTATGGAACACTGGGACGCCATGTCATCCGGACCAGAGAGGACAAGGATAGCCCAAGTTGTTATCAACGCTCCGTTCAGAAGCCTGCATCACTGATGGTATGGGGTTGCATGAGCGCTTGTGGCATGGGCAGCTTGCATGTCTGGAAAGGCACCATTAATGCAGAGAACTATGTTCAGGTTCTAGAACAACATATGCTCCATCTAGACGTCATCTCTTTCAGGGAAGACCCTGCATTTTTCAACAAGATAATGCCAGACCACATTCTGCAGCAATCACAACATCATGGCTACGTAGGAGAAGGATCCGGGTACTGAAATGTCCAGCCTGCAGTCCAGATCTTTCACCTATAGAGAACATTTGGCGCATCATAAAGAGGAAGGTGCAACAAAGAAGGCCCAAGACGATTGAACAGTTAGAGGCCTGTATTAGACATGAATGGGAGAGCATTCCTATTTCTAAACTTGAGAAACTGGTCTCCTCTGTCCCCAGACGTCTGTTGAGTGTTGTAAGAAGAAGGGGGGATGCCACACAGTGGTAAAAATGGACTTGTCCCAACTTTTTTGGGATTTGTTGACGCCATGAAATTTTGAAACAACATATTTTTCCCTTAAAATGATACATTCTCTCAGTTTAAACTTTTGATCTGTGATTTGTGTTCTATTCTGAATAAAATATTAGATGTTGGCACCTCCACATCATTGCATTCAGGTTTTATTCACAATTTGTTTAGTGTCCCAACTTTTTTGGAATCCGGTTTGTATTTGTTTGAATCCACAAAGCTAACAGAACAACTCACTATTATTGACATCGAAAGTTGTTTTTATGTATAAACTAAATCTAAATAAAATGTATTTGATCCAAACGAGACCTGGAAATAAGAAAAACTGGCATTTGATTCCGGCTGACCAAGAAGTTATGTTGTTTGTTTTAAACCTTTAATATAATCCAAGGGTCTTTATTTTGTCTTTAACGACCTAATAGCACTGTAACCTCATCAGCTGTTTTACTGGGTGTTGGTCAGTCACTTTAACGTAATTAAAACTGTAAATCGTGTTATTTGTTTACGTTACAGTGCTTTAAAACATAATAAAGTCAAATAAATTCTATTATTGTAAAGATGTTGCCTCGTTTATTGATTACATCCAATTATTAATAAAACTTTATGCATATAGAAGACATAAACACACATAAATAATTCATGGAACTATAAAAGCTGTATGATGCTGAACGGTGAGATCAGGTCAGGATGTTTCAGCTCTGACCCAGATATTCTGTGCCGTTGATTAGTTTAAAGAATAACACGAGGTTATCACCAATCAGCAAAGTCCCGTGGCTGAAGGTCAAAGGTCAGCCTTTAATTTGACCTCTGACACATAATTAAATCGCCATCCTTAACCTCGGTTACGGCCTGTCACAGGGCAGCCGATTACCTTCTGCAAATCACCGTTAGAATCGATGGCGACGGAGAAGATGAGGGGGCGGGGCCTAATGCGTCCAGCGGTGAAGGATTCTGTTTAATGAAGCTGAACTGTCCACTGATCGGGTTAGTTTACAGTTTAATTAGATAAAATATGTTTATCTTGACAGAGAGAGCTGCAGAGGCTTCAGATCTACAGAAACGAGTTGAATGTTTATTTCTTATTAGGTTTAGCTCATAAAAGGCCTCAAATTTTACAAAGCTTGTTTTATTTCCAAAGATAAATGCAAATATATCCATTTGAATAAATAAAGTAGTATTCCATGCGAGAATGTGCATCATCCCACTGACATATATATTCTTGTATTTAAGAAACTGGTCAAAAACGAATTGTTAAACAAATATAAATGAATGTATTTTAATTAGTGATATATGTGAATTGAAAATTGAGTTATTTACTTATTTTGTTATTATAGAAAATATTGTTTGAGTTATTAGATAAAAAAGGAGCAGATTTAATAAGATATATTCTTCATCTGCTACCTTTCATTTTATATTTTTTATATATATTTTTCTATTATACATATGTTAATTGTTGTATTTCATATTATAAAATGAATAAATGAATAAAAACAACAACAAAAAACATATGCTTTACACAACATGTTAGGTCTCAGAGGATGTGTTGGGGATGACTCTCGGCTACGGCCAGATCAAACTTTAGCTCGTTATCTGTAGAAATGAGTGTTTCAGACATTTTTTTGTGTGTGTGTTTGCTGTGGCTGCAATCATGAATCAAGTTGTCTTTCTGAATCTCTTTCTTAACGACAACAGATGAAACTTTTGAGTTAAAACCATTCCTTTAAAGTGCAGTCTGATGTCTTTCATTACACAAACCGTTTGTGTATCTGAAATTTGTTCTTTTATTCTAACAATCCTGTCAAAAATGTCTGGAGAAAACCCACTCCATGACAGGAAGATTACGGTGTGCAAAATCACAAACAAACAAGACAAACTTTAGCCTAAAAATAAATAAATAAATACATCATTGTGAGGCCCGAGTCGTCCGTATGGTTTTGCTGCATGAAAAAAATTTAATAAACAAAAAATAAAAAACTTTTTTGTTCAATTTAAGTTGTTAAATTTCTCTCACAGCTGTTAAAATGAAGGAGCTGCTGGAGAAAATTTGATGTACTGATAAAAATATAAAAACCACAACGTTTTCAGGCATGAGTTTTAAAAACCAGTTTACTTCAGTTTCCCCATCGCCTCCTTACGGACCCAGAGGCGCCTCCAGAATTCTTTGAAAGTTGGACAAGATGGGAGCCACTGATAAATTTGGGGTGGCTCACCAAAACTAAAAGCCAAAATTTCAGGGGGGTTATTGTGTCGTCATTAAATAACTGCAAAAATGTGAGCTCTGAGCCAAACTTCAGATATGATTCAATTCATTGTTAAATAATATTATGAGAATAAGAATGTCTAGCCAGGAGAGCCGATGTACATCCAGCAACTTTAGCCCCTCCCATGGTGGCACCCTTGTCCAGACCTTCATTGTGACCCCAAGTACCTCTGAGCCTTCTTTTGAATCAAAACCAACCTACTTACCACAGAGCTGCAGTGAGCCTGTTTTCACCCTCGCCTGGAGCCTCACCTGTCTGCTTGCTCTCCGCAATCTTCTTCCTTGGCTTCCATCTTTAGATACCTGGATCTGTATGGAAGCAGGAATGGCTCATATTTATTTTACTTAAAACATTGGACTTAAAACATTTCAGAATTTCCCAAAAGCAGAAGTAGTAAAATACCTAAGTAAAATAGCCTGTTTATGTTGACCATTAAAAGATTTAATTAAATTACATTTGTTAAGGGATTCAAACAACATCCCAGTTTTTGTATGAAGTACAGGAGGTGGGTAGTACAGATCCTATGGAAGCCGTTATGTCTCATATTTCAAATTAAAATGGATTAATAGAAATGTTTTTTAGTTTCAAAATAAAGCTGCATGTTTTGACTCATAAATAAAATTTAAATTGAATAATCCAAACTGCATTTTCATTTTCTTCTTTGAGACTGCTCTATGTGTAAATTAATTAAAATGATAAATAAAATGACGTTTAGCATTTAATTTTCAAAATTGACATTTCAAAATGAATTTTCAAAAAAGGCGTTCAATACTAGCCTGGCCCTCGCCATTCCTACGCAGCTCCGCTCAATTCTCATTTCCCTTCACTGCTGGGTCTGGCATTTCTCCCATCCACAAGGATGTCTCCGGTAGGTTTTGACCGGACCAATCAGAGAACAGAAGGCGGAGTTTTGAACGACGTCGACTGACGTCGTCATTCAAAATGGCTGCCGCCACGAAGGAATTTTCAATAAAACAAGGTAAAAAACTATTATTTCTCTGCTGAGAAAAAATAGATTTCATAGCTGACGTTATATCAGAAGTGTTCCTGAGCAATCAGAGAGCAGAAGGCGGAGTTTTGAACGATGTCGACTGACGTCGTCATTCAAAATGGCTGCCGCCACGAACGAATTTTCATCAAAACAAGGTAAAAAACTATTATTTCTCTGCTGAGAAAAAATATAGTTCATAGCTGACGTTATATCAGAAGTGTTCCTGAGCTTAACAGTTCCTAAATCAATTCACGAAATGGTCAAATCTGCTGGATATTAAATAGTTTCGGTTTGATATTTTCCAAACAGCCTCGGGTGCGCTACGAAAATAAATGATAAAAAATCGAATTTTATCTCAAATGTTTCATCTAGGCCAACAGTCAGTAAATTAAAGACATATAATTACACACTGGTGGCAGAAAAAATATCCACCGAGTGGTTTCTGAGCAATTTATCTGATAGCCTGGACCTCGTCAGGCTAAACTAACAAAACTCTGCCTCCTGTTCTCTGATTGGTCCATTCAAAAATCTCCAGGAGAAATCGTTGTCTATGGCAGAGATGCCAGACCCTAGTCCAAAGCGAAGTGAAGGACATGGGTCTGGTATCAACCAGGCTAGTTCAATACAGGATCAACTGGACTTTATTTGTTGCAGAAAACGTTTCGACTTCTGTCCAGAAGACAGAAGTCGAAACGTTTTCTGCAACAAATAAAGTCCAGTTGATCCTGTATTGAACGCCTTTTTTGATTTTATCATGTCCTGGACGACTGAGAATCTTCACCAGCACAAAATGAATTTTGGTCACTTTTTACTATGACATTTTGAAAATTAAATGTTAAACGTTATTTTATTTATCATTTTAATTAATTTGCAAATTGAGCAGTCTCGAAGAAAATGAAAATGCAGTTTGGATTATTCATTTAAAATTTTATTTATGAGTCAAAACATGCAGCTTTATTTTGAAACTTAAAAGCATTTCTATTAATCCATTTTAATTTGAAATATGAGACATAACGGCTTCCATAGTCCATCTCCATCCATGAACTATTTTGAAGACAAAGCTTGAACAAATTAGAACTTAAAGTTTAGTGGAAGCGGTCTTCACAACTATACATAAATCTAACATTTTAATCCTTTCCTTGCTGGGTGCAACAAACTTACTGGTCAAACTTCATCATGACCATCTCCTTTTTTGGATGTTAAACAATCAGCTCCTTCTCTTTTCAGACCAAAACATTGCACATTTTCTAACCTGTAATTGAAACTTTTGCCTTGACTATCTTAGTCAACACTTTGAGTCCTATTTAAAGATTTGAACTCCAAACAATATGACTGCAACGACTGGGCGGCCATGTTTTTGTTGTTGCTCTCCATCAAAAGGCGAAGGTGTGTGTTTTGATGTCTGCTTCCTGCCCTGAAACATCTCCACTGATATCACCGTCTTGGAAAATGTGGACCACTTTCCATACTCCTGTCATCTAAAGTGGTCATTGATGAAGAAATTCACCACTGCCTCAGCCGTGCACTGGAAAGAGCATGTGAGAACGGTGACCTCCTGGCAAAGACCAAAACCCTAGTCTACAAAAAAGTAGTGCTATCTACTGTTCTGTACGTCATAGAAACCTGGACCAGAAGTGCATCAGTGATACCTGCAAAACCGCCTTAGGACAGGACAGATTGGGAGGATCAAGACACCAACAACAGCATTTTAGAAGAGGCTGCCACTTCTACCGTCACTGTCAGTGTCAACATTACCCAACTGCAGCTCGGGTGAACTGGTCATCTCGTCCAATATGCCTGACCTTCGCCTCCCAAAGAAAGTCTTTTCCTCACAATTACTAATTGAAACAACAAAAGGTGCAATTTAGACATTAAAATCAGGAATTACAAGGCTAAAAAACAAGTACTGTACATGAGAGTGTGGTTTGTGATGCCTCCGAAAACCAACAACACTAAAAAAGCTAAGTCTGGTCCTCTGGACATTCAAAAAACAAAATAAAACAAAACAAAAAAGTAGAAACGTTTTGTCTTTCGTCCGAAGGACTTCCTCAATCTGAGATGCTGTATTCAGCTCAGTCTTATAAATATGCTGGTGAAGATTCTGTATTGAATGCCATTTTTTGATTTTGAGTCTTATAAATAGCACCTTCTCACAGTGGATCAACCAGTTTGCTGCTTACAGCCGAAACCAGCTGCTCACATGATCAAGGAAGACCATCAGCCTAACGATGGATCATTAGCACCCTGATGGTTGTTTGCTATTCACAGAGGGCTGAGTGATACTAGCAATAACAGCATTGTAAGAGGGGGACAGTTGAACACGGAGGCCTCCACCCCTGTTTAATGATGGACTGTTTCTTTTCACAAAGATGGCCTCTTTTACTCCTCTCTCAAACCATCGTTCCTCTCTATCAAGGATGTGAACATCTTCATCCATGAAAGAGTGACCGCTGGCCTGGAGATGAGTGTAGACCGCAGAGTCCTGGTCTGATGATGTTGATCTTCTGTGCTGGACCATCCTTTTGGCCAGTGGCTGTTTCTTTTCCCCGATATAAGACTGATCACAGCCCTCCTGACACTGAACAGCATACACAATATTACTCTGTTTGTGCAAGGGGACTGGATCTTTACAATCCAGGTGGTTGGCCTGGATTGGACTAAACAGATCCTATCCAGGCCAACCACCACACTTTCCAAAATGAGTTGGTCTCCAACCATAACCAACAAGGAGGACAGTCGTATTCAGACAAAAAAAAAGTCAAAGTCAAAGTCAACTTTATTGTCAGATCTGCAATATGTACTGTACAGGACATACACAGGACCGAAATTGCGTTTCTCTCAGTCCCTCGGTGCAACAGTAAACATCTAAACATTGAAACACTGAAACATATAATAATAGACATAAGCATAAAATAGTAAAACTAACACTGTCCTGAGTTTTTTGCATAGTGGTATAAGAGTATGAAAATTTACACCAACTCTAAAACTAAAACATTAAACATTTAATGAACATAATACTGTCCTGAGTTTTTGCATACTAGTATAAAAAAAGAGTATAAAAAGTATAACTAAAATAAACTAAAGGTTTCTAGCATTGACATTTGCAAAGTGGCAAAGCAGCGTATGAGTTAATGTACACAGTATATGTATGAGGTAGTAGTTGATGTTGTTATAGAGGCAAAAAGTGGCATATGCAGTAAGGCACATTGGGCATCCCTAAATAAGACCGTTCAGAGCACACTGTATATGTATCAGCAGTGGTGTAGACAAGACAAGACAAGACAAGACAAGACAAGACAAGAGTACTGTACAGTATTTGCTTCCAAATATCTCATGAACCTCTGGATGAATTTCACATCTGGAAAGTCAACTTTTGGAGTCAACTTGATGCAAGATGGCAGCCATGGGCAATTGGCCTTAGAAAACTCAAATACCTTATAGTATTGAGGTAAAATTTGGTGCAGCAGAGAGTCCTTCACATTTCACACTTTAATCTGTTGATTCAGTAACTTTCAGTTAGTGACTCTATGACCAAGACAACGTTTAAAGGGCTTTGAGACACTGAGCACAGCCATATTACTTCCCAAACTGAAAAAAATGAACGGATTTTAGTAAACGAGTGCAGCTGAAGTCACACCCAGCTCAAAATTAATTTGTCAACTGAAGTAATGTGGAATAACTGTGCTGATTATGATTTAGGAGCTGCTGGTTTTGTTCCAAACTGTGCCTTGCTTTATGGTTGGGGGCGGGGGGGTGTCTGTGTTGTTTAAAGGGTTGTCGTGGTATAAATACTAAATTAATCATGCTTTGGCTCAACTTGCTAGGGACTGAAATTTGCTTATGGAAGCCCGTGATCACATCAAAAATTAATGGGCTTTCAGAGAGCAGGCGTTGTAGCGACGGGGGCAAGGCGAGCGGAAGCAGCGGGGTGAGGGGTGGGGTTCACTGTTTATTTCTGATCAGAAACTTCTTTAAATCATCTCAACTGACAAATGACAATAAAATACTGTATTATATTTATCCATTGGTTAGAGTGAGCTTCGTCTGGAAGTAACTGGGATTAAATATCATGAAGTTGTGTTCATGTGTTCTGAGAACTCAGCACTAATATTTAAATAAATCAGAATATATTTAGATTAAAGTGTTTAATGTTTCTGTTTCATATCTGTTTGACCGACTTCTTGAGGACCCGAGGGGCTTCAGAAAGAAAACTGACAAACAACAACTCTCATTGAACACAGGAACTTTGGAAATGTCTTTTTTTTCTGCAGCTAAACATGAGTCAAGACACAATAGACAGAAAAATTAAAGACTGAGGAAGGAATGTATATTACCCGCTGCTTTTTGACAGTTTACAGTAATTAATTTTAGGCAGAGCAGTTTTTTCCAGACTTATTTTACTTTGTGCTACAACTCTTTAACATTTAGGGCAAAAAATTATGTGTCAGCTTTTGTAGCATTTACGGTAATTCGTTTTAAATGGTGCAACCTTTCAAGTATTTACGGTAATTCTGTTTTTGGATGTGCAGCTTTGACAGTTTGTTGTGATTTATTTTGGGGCAGAGAAGCTTTTCCATTATTCAAAGGAATTA
>JBBPBX010102828.1:0-11981 GCA_038048925.1 Garcialebias charrua
CGACCCCTGCGCCAGGATGTGGATGGGCCCAGAGGTCTCTGTTGATATGAATTATCAGATGATGTAGGAGGACCCTGAACCTGGGGCATCTGAATTGCATTCACCTTTGTGAAATTAAGTTTGTCACGTATGTCTTTTAATTGGGCCTTAGCTAATTGAGTTTCAAGGGATTTCAATTCCCTGTCATCAGACTCCCTCTTATCAAAAGATTGATCAATAAAATGAACAATGTGGGCTGCCCATAAATCATAATCCATCTTTGTCAGGCCAACAACAGACGCCAAGCTCTTCTTAACATCATCAGACAGAGAGCTCTCTACAGCTCCTCTGAACAACAGTTGAGTCGTAGGATCAATCGTTGGATCATTTCCAGTTCTATTTTCCCACAAGAGTTTTACTCTAGATAAGTAGGTCGTGCCCCGTTCTGTAACAGCCGGAGGAATCTCACACAAGTCTGAAGATTTCATAGACGTCGGATATTTCTCTCGTATAATTGGCCATCAATTTGTGATTTACAACTTTCACTGGAGCGGTTTGCAGCCGAGTGTGATGCGGCCGGGATGAGGATCAGTTCCTCCAAATCCGAGGCCATGGTCTTGAGCCGGAAAAGGGTAGCATGCCCTCTCCGGGTCGGGGAGGAGGTCCTGCCCCAAGTGGAGGAGTTTAAGTATCTCGGGATCTTGTTCACGAATGAGGGAAAACTGGAGCGTGAGATCGATAGGCGGATAGGTGCAGCGTCCGCAGTGAAGCGGGCGCTGTACCGGTCTGTCGTGGTGAAGAGAGAGCTGAGTCAAAAGGCAAAGCTCTCAATTTACCGATCGATCTACGTTCCCACCCTCATCTATGGTCATGAGCTTTGGGTTATGACCGAAAGAACAAGATCTCGGATACAAGCGGCTGAAATGAGTTTTCTCCGCAGGGTGGCTGGACTCTCCCTTAGAGATAGGGTGAGAAGCTCAGTCATCCGGGAGGGACTCGGAGTAGAGCCGCTGCTTCTCCACATCGAGAGGAGCCAGTTGAGGTGGCTCGGGCATCTGGTTAGGATGCCTCCTGGACGCCTCCCTGGTGAGGTGTTCCGGGCATGTCCCACCGGGAGGAGACCCAGAGGAAGACCCAGGACGCGCTGGAGGGACTATGTTTCTCGGCTGGCCTGGGAACGCCTTGGGATTCCCCCGGAGGAGCTGCTCCAAGTGGCTGGGGAGAGGGAAGTCTGGGCCTCCCTACTTAGGCTGCTACCCCCGCGACCCGACCCCGGATAAGCGGAGGAAGATGGGTGGATAGATGGATAATTGGCCATAAAATTTGAACGTGGTCGTGCAGTGTGTCACTGTCTGGGTCCAATTTAGTCCCAGCAGCCTGTTCTATTTCAGTCAAACTACCAAACGACGTGCATGCTGTGAAAACCCTCCTCCAATCACCCAGACATGGCACAATTCCGGCGCAAGCCTCCAGAAAAGCGCGGATCCAAGCCGAACCTCCTTTCTGGATATCAGGCAAACGCTGACGGATCAACTCAGTATCCTGCAAACTAAAAGGCGTGTAAGTCTGTTTGCGGACTCCCTCAGCTGTGGTGGAAGAAACGAGAGGTAACATGAATTGAGCAGGAGGCGCTGCGTCAAGGCATGTGTGAACATTATCAGCAATTCTATTTAATCGACCTGAATTTCCTCGCTGCCAGCCAGTGACCTTATCAAAAGTTGTGGCAGGAGGCCTGAGGTCAGGACAAGCAGTTGGACCAGGACAGGTCAGTGGCACGGAGTCATATGAAGCCCCCAAAGATGTCACGCTGAAAGAAGCATCAGAGGACGGTGGACGAAACACATCACCTCCCCTTTGTTCACCCACAGAGCCAGGAGTGGTGTGAATACCACCCATCAATGTTTGCACATGGTCTTGCACCACATTCCTATTTTCAGCTGATTTTGTCTGTAAAATACCTCCTGTAACGAGAAGCAAGTCTGAGCTGGATCTAGTGTGTTCAGAACCAGAACCCAATGAGAGCTCAGCCAGATTTATGGATAGCTCCGACAATGGCATCTGATTGTGTGGAGTTGGGCCCACAGGTGCATACGGAGGAGGACGAGGAGGAGGAGGGGGAGCGGGGCAAAGAGGAGGAGGGGGGAAGCACAAGGTTGTTGAGCTTCAAGGCATGTCTCCGTTCTGCCAGTCATGACCATAACGTGCGCCTTTTCAGCCTCTATGTTTTCATAAAATAGCACCAACAGTCACAGCAACAATAAAAAAAAATAAAACAACCCAACCGTGAACTATCAATTAACTAACTACTTTACTGTGGAGTCTTTCCAACAGCAGCGTTGAACTTAAACTAACAGAACAAACAGTAAATCTGAGCCGTTCCCTGGACCAGAACTTACAGAACGGTCCAGTGAACTCACCTCACTCAGGGGCAGCTGTGTTACAGGCGCGGGGGACCGGGGGGGGGGGTAACCTCAAGGAGATGTCTCTTCCCTGGTACGAGCATGGAAGGAGGAAGAGGTGGGGGCCCTGTGGTGTCAGGCACTAAGGTCTTATCTGTTGACGGCCATAAAACTGAATGTGAGCCAACAACTTGTCTCTGTGAAACTGCCCTGTGCACACTTCTCAAGCAGATTTCTGTCCACCTAGGATTTTGCACATCTCATCTAAAAATAACGAGCAGTCTCTATTAAAGGCGTCCGCCTTCTGCCAGTCCTTATTTTTCTTTCTACGCACTAGAACAGAACATTTTTCCTTCTCATCTAACGCCAACCTCAAAGCTCTCTCTGATTGCACAAGAAGCTTATTCAGTCCAGCAGCAGATGGAGACGGGTCATCCACACCAGGAAACATTCCTGACCGACACATGTTATTCACCCAAGAAACTAAACGTCTTTTCTCATCAAGAACATTCTTGACAGCTACCTTCCGACTCCATGAAACCCACAACTCATGTAATACAGATCCTAATGTGCCAGGGGCACAATTTTTCCAAGTTTGTATAGGTATGTCAGACATTATAATGTTATACACGTGTTTTACAAGGGTGAAGTGAGCAAACCTCCAGCCAGGACCATGGACAGCTGCAGTAGCCAACCAAGAAACTGCCTGTTTTAAATCACCCTCCTAAAACACCCAATAAAAATGCCACCCCAGAGCACAGCAGTGGTAGTCTCTATTAGACTTCACAATTTGACCTACTGCCGGCAAATACACCCACTGAAACAATATATAAAATAAAAAATCTTTCCCTGTTGCCTTAGTTTGCACACAGCACTGTCTGGAGTACAGGTCACAAGCCTCTAAGTGAAACAGAAAAAAAATGAAGAAAAAAAATGAATAAACAAAAGAAAAAGAAAAAAAATGAATAAACAAAAGAAAATAAAAAAAATAATAAATGAAAAAAAAAAAAGTTTGCGACCTGTACACCAGAAAATACGGTAATTAACTTCAACTGGGAAGGGGAGGAAAAGATTTGACTCTAACAGCGATCACAGGTCCCGGATGTGAACTAAATCACATGCACGGCAACTCTTGTGAACCCGGAGCGGCCCAGACCACTCTGTACGGCAAGCCGTGTGCTGGATGAAAGCCAGTGTGACTCTACGGCGAATAAATCCCGGAGTTCACGATCTGACCTCAGCCCCACAGCTCCCGGAGCCCAAAAGGGAAGAGAAAAAAAAACGTCTCCTAGCCGGAGCTCATAGAGGGGGGGAAAAGGCAAACTTAGGCACTCATACTCTCACCCTTTGTGTGTGTGGACTTCTATGTGCTTTATACTTTACTTATATGTACGAAAACAGCAAAAAAAATGCACATTCAAATGAAATACCAACAGTGGTTCACGTTATTTAACTGTTAACGCTAACCCAAACGACCGTAGCTACACTACGGTGTAATTTTGCCCACCCGAAGACAGAACAGACATACAGCCAAGGTAAATTTAGTGTTTTCAATAGCAGACATTTAGTTATAAACGGAAGATCTGCTCACCTGAATGAAGAGGCGCCACTTGGCTGCACGCGTGCTCCGCCACTCGTTGGGGGAAGCCCCAAACGGCTCCCGTTTTCAGGCGAAACTTCACACTTCTCACCGTCAGGGTCACCAAATTGTTGCGGTTCAAAAGTTGAAGGAAAGCTCTGAAACGAATGTGCAAGTTTTATGCAGGTTTATTGTACATTATAAGAATAAACCTTACAGCAACCAACAGACCTGACTCCAAGCACAGTCCAACACACACACATCTTCGAAGGCGGACCACGGTTTTAGACCTGGGACCAATCCTGGAACCGAACCGCCTTGGAACCACCCTAGAACTTCCCCTACTCTGTGCGTGATCCGCCTCTCAGCCAACAAGCTACCAGCTTCATATGTCAATCATCAAATCTTGGGTGTGTTGTATTGTACAGGCGTGTAACTGAAAAACTCTTCCCTATTGGAAATAAAACCCGTAAATAAAGGTTCCATCTTAATATATTTTCACATTATATGGTGGAATTACGTGAACATAAATTATAACACATAATATGTGTGATTCAGGTGTAATACTGATATACATATATTTCAACTCTCATAACATGAAAATTGAACGGATGTTCGTCCATTTCAAAAGTGGACACCGCTTTAATAGACAGGGAAACCGGATTCTGGGTGAGGGAAAAATCCCTCTGGAGAGTGAACTTGCTAGTCCAAAACTGGTGAAATCCTGGCCGATCCGACAGGCTGGGAAAATATCCAGGACCCTTGTTGTAAAACCACCTTATCCCCACTACATTGGACATTTTGGCCAGCGCATAGTACAATTTCCCCCTAAGTGCAGCTCTGTGGGCATTGTGAAGCCATAGGTGGACATTGACACATGTATATATCTGCATGCCTGAATGAAATATTCTGGCCTGCACAATCAATTACATCACATAAATCGAACGTGAAAGTGGTAGTCTGGTTTGCGATATACTCTAGTTTGAGGACTTTTTGGTGCGCGCCATACTCCCTCTTATGTCTATAAACTTCACAATCATTTTTCCCAGGGATTACGCAAAAATGTTCTAGGAGGACAATCAAAATTACCATACTTATTCCACTTATTCCAACTACCATAGTGACCCTCTTGTCTGGCCACCACATTTTGAATCAATTTATTAATATGCAAATTGTAGAATATAAGGAAATATATGCAAACTATGAACGATAATAATAGTAAGCGCTTTAGAATATTGCAGAATTATGAACCTTAAGTTCCAAGTTCCTCCTCCAGCAGCAAGGCAGGTGTCTCCCTTGAACACACAAAAATAGAGAAAGAACACAAGATTTATATCATCATCACAGAAACATTAATATACTTTTTACACGTACTCAGGGGCATTCCCCTTGGGTGCTCGGGAATGTCCTCCTATGTTCCCGAGTTTTCTTCGTGTAATGTGAGACTCTAATATGTAGTGTTTTTATCGTTTTAGGTGTCTGTTCTATGTGTGCATATTCCTAGCACCGAGTGGCCCCATTAAACAGAGTCCTTCTGAGCCTCGCACGCAACTTACTCGGCTACTTTGGTCTACCAAGGCACAAGAGTTCGAATGCGAGCTCCTCTTGTTGTCCCGCTCGATCCTCTCAGCTCCTTCCTGGTTCACGGGCTGGAGCACACTGACTCCAATGGTACCAGACCTCCCCCTTTCCTCTCAGCCTGACCGCATGTGAGGTTCTCTCGGTCACTTGGAAAGGACCTGCCCAGCGAGGCTCCGCCCACTTTCTCTTAACGACCCTCAGCAGCACCCACTCAGCTGTGGGTAGGTCAGGGTCTCCTGGTGGACCCCTTTTCTCGTGTACCTGCTGAGTAAAGTTGGTTACTAAAGCTTTTAACTCATCAAAGTATACCTTATGGTCCATCTTTCGGTCCCCCTCGTTGGGCAGAGAACAAGCATTCGGTCCAGGGAAAGGTCGACCTGTAGTTAACTCATAGGGAGAGAAACCAGTGCCATTATTAACAGAAGTTCTTACAATCATTAATGCAATTGGCAAAGCGTCAACCCAGTTTAATTTGGTCTGTGCACAGATTTTGCTCAATTTTTGTTTTATGTTCTGATTCATCCTTTCGATCTTGCCTTGGGACTGGGGGTGGTACACGGTCCCGAAGGCGTGCTTTAATCCTAACATTTTTTCCACAGCCTGCAGGTCTGCGTTTTTAAAATGTGTACCATTATCAGATCTGATTTTTTCGGGAAACCCATGTCTAGGTATGTAATGGTTTATCAGGAACTTTATGACTGTTTTACTGTCTTCTTTTCTTGCAGGTATGGCTTCAGGCCATCCTGTGAGGGCGTCGACACACATCAACACATATCTGTACCCCTTAATGGTTTCAATCATGTCTGTGTAATCTATGATCACTTCCTGTCCTGGTCTGAACAGGAAGGGAAATATCCCTTGTTCTGGTTTTACAGTAGGTCGGATGTTGTATTGTAAACAAACTTTACAGGTTCCTATGTGTTCAGTTATCATGTCTTTCATGTGTGGATGCCACCATTGCTGAAGATTCCTGGCCATCTGTCCGCCGCCCACATGAGCCAGACTGTGTGCTTCCTGAAAAACTAATGGTTTCAGAGTCATGGGCAGGATCCACTTTTCATTGGGTCCTGTCCACAACCCGCTTTGTTCATCCTTTTTTCCTCCCTTGTCTTTCCAAACAGATTTCTCTTCAGGAGACGCCTCATTCTGTGCTTTTGAGATTTCTACTTTACTCCAATGATTTTTAAACTGACACTCCTCTTCCACTGTCACCATCTGAACTCTTGCTAAATAGCCAGCTGCCACTTTAGCTGCTCTGTCTGCCTGCCTATTACCTTCAGCAGTATCTGACTGTGTTACATCATGACCTTTACATTTCACTACTGCCACTTTCCTTGGAAGCATCAGACTATCAGCTAACTCTTTTATGAGTTCTTCATGCTTTATGGGTTTATTTCCTGCTGTCAAAAACCCTGCTCTTTTCCATTGGGGTAATTGTACATCAGTGGTGGGCAACGCTAATCCAAAAATTAGTTCCGCTATTTCTAAAGCACTAATTAATTTATTTAGGTCCGCAATTTCAAAAGCACTAATGTCTTATGAAAATTAGGGGAAGCTAATTCTAATCCGCTAATTAAATTCAACAATTGGTAGCAGCAAGTTATGCAATATTTGCACTACACTGCCAACTAGCGGTGCATGAACTGTTATACAGTAAGTTGTTTGAGTTTCAGAGTATTTAGTTTGGTTCTCTTCAACAGGTTTCACAAGGACAAAATGTACCCATTCCAAAGTCTGTTAGCTAAACTGCTGACATATTTGGCTGTTTTTTTTCTTCTTTTGTTACTTTTAGTACCACTAGATCGCATGTGTCAAACTCAAGGCCCGTGGGCCAAATCCGGCCTACCATAACCGTTTCTGTGGCTCTCTACACCCTAGAACTTCAAGATAACAGTTGTAAGCATGTTGTTCTCAGGTGATGGGTCCCCATCCCTACACTCCCTGGTCTCTCTGTTAATTGTCTTGCTTATCTCCTCCATTTTGTTGTCCAGGTGTTTGTGATTGTCATGCTGTGTGTTCATGTACCTGTATATAAAGTCAGGGATTTTGTAATTGATAAAGCTCTGTATATGTTGTATAACACAATCATTGTTCCACATTTAATCTATTGTACTGTATTGAGGTTTGGGGAAAAGCGTGCAAAACAATTACAAAGCCTGTTTTTATTTTACAAAAGAGAGCTGTAAGAGTAATCACCAGAAAACATTTCAGTCACCCATCAAACACCTTGTTTCTTCAGCTAAATTTATTGAAATTCCAGGAATTGGTAGAATATAGTATTTTATCAGTTATGTATAGGGCTCATAATAACACATTACCTTTAAATATCCAAAGAAATTTAGACAAAGTTATTACAATCTTAAAGGGACAGATATTCATCAAACCACAATTCAGAACCAGCTTAAAGGGACGGTCTACCTCAATTCAGGGAGTTGGATTGTGGAATGTTCTGGAGAGTGATGTTAAAAATGCAAAATCAATTCATTCATTCATTCATTCAACCTTTATTTATACAGGCTAGCCTCGTTGAGTCACGGGGACTCATTTACAAGAGGGACCTGTCTCACTCACACCAAACAACCATCCACTCTCACACTCACACCTAGGGTCAATTTAGAGTCACCAATCAGCCTAACAAGCATGTTTTTTGGTCTGTGGGAGGAAACCGGAGTACCCGGAGGAAACCCACGCATGCACGGGGAGAACATGCAAACTCCACCCAGAAAGGCCCCGGACCGGGATTTGAACCGGCAACCTTCTCGCTGAGAGGCAGCAGCTCTACCAGTTGTGCCAACGTGCTGCCCAATGTATACATTTAAGAAAAAGGTCTTAAAGGACTTGCTCAAAAACTATATATGATGAAGCTTAGTGTGTTTGTGTATTACAGTTAGAAAAATTAAGTAGAGTTATTCATTTTGTGATGTAGTTTGAAGGTTATCATTGGTTGAACAAACTGTGAAATAAATAAGGGGCAGATATAATAAGATTTCATCTTCTTTCTGCTCCTTTCATTTTATCCTACTTGTATTCTTGTATCTGATGAAACTGTTTTGTATTGTTCTTTTAAAATGAATGAATAAACATCAAATCAAATCAAATCAACGGCCCAGTCAGAGTCCAGAACCTGAACCTGAAACCTTCAGAGAGCTGAGCAGAAACCTCAAAGAACTGAAGCAACAATGGAAAGTGGGTCAGAACTCCTCCAGAACCAGGAGAGAGACTGATGAAGTCCTGCAGACTGATGAAGTCAGAGAACCACAGAGGATTCTGCTGCTGAAGGAGGTTCTGTTGGGTCAGAGGCACAAGCTGAGGTTAAATTTTAATGATTTTAGAACTTGTTAAAGATCAGCCATCCAGCTAACTGTCTATCCATCCATCCATTCAGCTAAAAGTCTATTCATCCTTGTATCTGATGAAACTGTTTTGTATTGTTCTTTTAAAATGAATGAATGAACATCAAATCAAAAATAAGTCTGTATCTCTGTGTTTATCATTGTCCTGGCATTGTCTCCTCCTGTTGCCTCTGTCTCCTGAGTTCCTTGTGATTCCCTGAGTATGTAAGTTTGCTGCCCTGCGGACGCCATTTTGAAGAGTCCTAATGGTGAACTACTTTTTTAAATCCAGCAGATTTGACCATTTCGTGAAACTCTCAAGCTCAGAAAAACTTGTGCTATAACGTCAGCTATGAAATATATTTTTTCTCAGCAAAGAAATAATTGTTTTACCGTGTTTTGTTGTAAAATCCTGGCTTCTTTGGCCGTCGCGGACGCCATTTTGAAGAGTGCTAATGTGGCGAAATTCTATTTTTAAATCCAGACGCGTCGCGTAGGCCCTGAGAAACATCCATAAGTTCACCCTCCATGTTAAAAAGTCTTCGTCTGACTCTTCGAAAACAAGCAATAAGGCTCCAGAGTAACACACTGGCTGCTAACTGAGAGAGAGAGCACACACCAAGAGACTGAGGGGGACGCTTTTTTGTGACGGACCACATCCGGCGCTGCTCGTAAATACGTTATTTCGTTTTTACTGATAGATAAATAGTTATTAGCGGTACTGCATTTTAAATAAAAATAGCATAAATCCGCTTATGAATTATAAAACTTAGTCAATCCGCTGTAAAGCTAACAGATTATTTAGCTACGCTAAAAGCGGATTAGCGCAATAGCGCTACCTAGCGGTTGGAGGCCCACCACTGTTGTACATGAACAACTCCATAAGCGTATGCTGAGTCTGTGTATACTGTGATTTCTTTTCCTGTGCCTAATTTTAGTGCCGCAACTACCGCTTGAATCTCGGCTTTTTGAGCTGACTGTTTTCCCATCAACTGTCCAGATTCTACCACCTCGAATGCATCTTCATTTTGTCTAACCACTGCGAACCCTGACTTCAAAGACCCATCCTCCATTCTAAAGCAGCACCCGTCCGTGTAAAGTATTTCTGAATGTGGTATATGTTCTGTTTCTAGGTCGGACCTGATTTTTTCTTCCATATAGACCTTTTGAACACAATCGTGCGTGTGTGTTGTATTCATTCCATCAGCCATGTTTACACCTTCATGTGAAAATGACAAATTTGGTGCTGCCAAAATGTTACTCATGCGTCTTTGTTTCAATGAAGTCATTGTGAAGAGTTCAGAGTTCACATAGGCCACGACATTATGTGATGTTAAAATGTGCAGTGGATGGCCCATCACTATATGTGCTGTTTTAGCGACAATTTTACTCAATCCTGCTGCCATTTGTGTACATGGTGGATGACGTTTTTCAGTACTATCCAGAAGAATGCTGGTGTACATCAGTATCTGTCTATTCCCCCCCTTTTTCTGAAACAAAATGCCATTAATGGTGTTTTTTGCTTCAGAAACATCAAGGTAAAAAGGTGAGGTGTAATCAGGTAGGGCTAAATCAGTAGCCCGAGTCAAAAGTTGTTTGAGAGTTATGAAAGACTGTTCAGCTTCAAGGCTCCAAACGAGCTTGGACTTTAATTTTCTCATCCCCTGTTCCTTAACCATGTTTCGAAGAGAAGTAGTGAGTTCACTGTAATCAGGTATATAATGTCTGCTATACCCTGTCAACCCCAGAAAAGACAACATTTCCTGTACCGTGCTAGGCTTTGGGTGATTCAAAATGGAAACTCTGTGCTCAGGAGAAAGCGTTGTTCCTCGAGCTGAGACTAACCGTCCCAAGAAGGATACCTGGGTGCGGACGGCTTGAAGTTTTGTTTTGCTCACTTTGAAACCCGCATCATGAAGAAGAAGAAGAATGTCATGGGTGGCTTTGAGACAGTCTTCAGGTGATTCTGATGCTATCAATAAATCATCAACATATTGAAGCAAAGTGGTGCCTTCAGGAAGAGGAAGTTGAACCAACAGGTCTTTTAGTACCTGATTGAATATTCCAGGGGACAATGCAAGCCCCTGAGGGAGACGCGTGTATCGGTACTGTTGGCCATTAAAAGTGAAAGAGAAAATGTCTCGTACATCATTTGACAAAGGGAGACAAAAGAAGGCATTAGCCAAGTCAATGCAAGTGAACCATTTCTGTTTTGGATTCAAGTTTGTTAACGCCACGTATGGATTTGGAACAGGGCAGGTGGGAGTCTTAAGGATTGCATTAATTGACCTAAGGTCATGCACCATTCTGTACTTTCCTGTACCTGCTTTCTCGACTGGCAAAATGGGAGTATTCCACTGTGAATTAGACGGTTCTAATACTCCTGCATTTAGCAACCCCCAAACCGTATTGCTCAGCCCCTCTGCGGCTTCTGGCTTATGTGAGTATTGATACAACCATATTGGCTCAGTGGAGAGAAGTTCAAAAGTGATGGGATCGCAGTTTACTAATCCCACATCCTCTGGACCTTGAGACCAAAGGGATTGTGGGAGCGTATCAAGCATGGCAGGGACCTCTGTGTGATCAGTCTTTTCCCTGCCATGTTCTCTTGAAATAAGTTCATGATCTAATTTACCCAAATCCTGAGCTGAAACATCAATAATATAGCAATCTGTTGATGGTGAAAAAGCAACTGATGGAAGCTGTGTGGGACACCAATCTAGGGCATCCATGACTGTTTTTACCATGGGTCCTAAATCCTTAGCCTGGTGTGAAGGTGAAAGAGCAAGTGAGACATGTGGTGCTGCTTCAGATGACATCCTATACCATTCAAGTTGAGATGGTGATAGGGTGACATGTGAGGCCACCCCCTGAGGACCTACAATGATCTTATCTGAGGTCAAAACCCACTCAGTATCTTGCAAAGTAGAGGCAAAATGCTCTCTAAAACAATCATCAGAGTCACGGTCATAAAAGAGTGTCAGATGTATAGGATCTGGAGGGGGAACATAGGGTCGCAGAGCATCAAGCCATGGCTTCCAAGACAAGTACGCAGAGTAGATGCCCAGTTGCTGTGTTGTTTCAGGGCGTAGCAAAGCCCAGTAGATGTCA
>JBBPBX010102829.1:0-11981 GCA_038048925.1 Garcialebias charrua
TGTCTTATCGCGACCCAAGGTTACAGCCAGAGCAGAGGGAGATTTGTTTAGGAAAAGACAGAGAAGCTGGAGCCTTGTTCATGAAAAACAACGGATTAACCTGTCTTCTGATGTTCTAAACAAAACCGTCTGGTCTATGTGACCCGAGATTTCACCTTTAACACAGCAGTGAACACAGTTTAACTCTTACAGAATAACACAGCTTAAAAGCACACATCATGAAAATGACAAAAGTTATTCTTTTGATCACATCAGCCTAAAATCAAAGATAGAAATAGTCTCTTTTGGTGACTATATTTATCAGATTACAGCTAAATGAATGATTTTGTAGTAAATGTCTTGCTTTACTGAAAGGTCAGTAAAGGTCATCACTGGACAGTTCAAAAACCTTAGTTTGACCCTGGGTAGGTCCACTACATCTCCCCCCTTTTGGAAGCCATCGCCAGTCCTTGGGGATGGGGTCCAACACGAAAGGAAACCTTGAACTGTCTTTGATCTTGAAGCAATCCAGTAAGTGGAAAAGAAAAATCAAAAATTATAATCCCATAAAGTTTTTGGAAATTTCATACTGTTCGGAGGTAATCCCATTGCGAAAAGCTTTTAATCCTTTGGAAAACAAAGTCTGTTAACTCTTGGAAAACAAAGTCTGTGATCCCTTGGAAAGCAAAGTCTTATAATCCACAGCGGTAATTCCACAGCAGTAAATCCACAACGATTAGTTTTGTTGATTGATCAGCAACAATTGTTTTCATAATCAGCATGTAGAGGGGATCCCTCGATTGACGCAGAGGAGGCGACCCTTGGATGGAGGTTGAAGACCAAGCGTTGGAGCTGCAGGTCCCCACATCGAAGGTTGTTGGCTGGTTGGTTTCCAGTCAGTGCCACTCTGGTTCTATGTGTCATGCAATTATGTGGTTTTTTAGGTGGGCTTATGATTGGGATTTTACATTAGCCTTACCTATATGCACCTGGTATGTAAGCTATCATGGTTTAGATCAGCTACAATTACCAATTAAGGGGTGGATCAATTCTGTAAAATTAGATATAGGGATCTGTACCTATAAAATTTTGGAGGGCTTCTGTAACGAAGGCCTCTAATTCCAAACTATTCCTCCATTCATTACTTAGTTTAGGTTAAACTAAAATAAAAAATGAAATATAGTTTGATCTAAATGTCTGTTGTCTTTTAGACGAACGACGTAGGATTTGGTATTCCTAATAAATTTTGAAGTCTATGGCGAGACTCATCAAAATGAATAGACAATCTAGAATAGAAACGATCGAATCGGTTCAATTTAGAAATTGTGAGGTCAATGTAGTTTATGGTACCTTGAGTAGCTTTAAACTACATTGACTCTTCGACGATTGAGATTTAACAAAACGAACTGCATGTTGGCATAGTTAAATCCATATCATTCATTAACCAATGTTAATACAAAACCTTTTTGGCTGGGAGTGTTCAGAACCAAAACAATATCTCAACTAATGACAACAGTAATGACTAAACAACAAGGAAACAACGTTTCACTGCTTCGACACACTCTTGTCGTCAGATTCCAAAGTGCAACACACAAGAAAAACAGGTCTCAACTTTATGACCGAGGTCAATTTAAATCTCGTGGATTTAAACTGTTGTTAAGGCTAGTGTTTTGTTGTGGGTGTTAGGCTTAGCGTTTCTAAGTTCAAATTGGACAATGCGACTGTAATGGACCTACCCAGGGTCAAATTAAGGTTTTTGAACTGTCCAGTGATGACCTTTACTGACCTCTCAGTAAAGCAAGACATTTACTACAAAATCATTCATTTAGCTATAATCTGATAAATATAGTCACCAAAAGAGACTATTTCTATCTTTGATTTTATCCTAATGTGATCAAAAGAATAACTTTTGTCATTTTCATGATGTGTGCTTTTAAGCTGTGTCATTCTCCAAGAGTTAAACTGTCTTCACTGCTGTGTTTAAAGGTGAAGCCTTCGGGTCACAGAGACCGGACGGTTTTGTTTAGAAACTCAGAGACAGTCTCATGAGCAGGGCTCCAGCGTTATCTGTCTTTTTTCCTAAACATTTCTCTCTGCTGCTGGCTTTAACCTTGGGTATGATAAGACAAATGAACTCCTCGACTGGTCCTTCCTTAAGTACTAGTTCTAAGCTTTTGCTGAAAGGCTTCAGAGAGTTGCTGGAAACTTCCAAGAGATGTGAACTTTCCCAAGAGCTGGACACGTGTGGTCAAGAGCTAACGACCGGCGTCTTCAGCTAAGGACTGATAACAGGCTGTTATGAGTCTACCTCGAACAAGCGTAAGATCAAGAACTTTGTCTATTCCTTCTTGGAATAAGTTTATCTTGAAGTCAGAGGCCTGAAGCTGACATATTCTCTGATGACCAACGCGGAAGCCAGGAGACGTTGAAACGTAAACTAAAACCAGTTTTGGACGTGCTGGGACTAAAGGACTCTGTGCATCTGAAGGCTGGTGTCTTCCCTCTTACCGGGCTGTCGTCAAAAGGTAAAGGGCTGTTTACAAAACGTACTTGGATTTTAGCAGAAGTCGGAGGAGAAGTGTCACTCTGGTCTCATGCTCAGGATAATTTCCTTCTTAAATCTTTCCTCCTATTTCTTTTCCCTCTCAACCTAAGCTGGAAACTATATTTTTTAAGTTAAAGAGCCCACAGACTAAATATGCTTAACATCTAATATTTATGTCTGTTGTGTTAAATTTAAGTGTGCTGACATATTTGAATTGAAAGAAAGTGAAATCATGTCAATCAAGTGTAATGGTGTTAATTTAGTTGATTTATTTTAAATAAATGGTAGTGTCGCCTGGCATACCAAACTAAGTTAATGTCCATTGTCACTTAATGGCTCTGTTTATTTATCCATCATAAAGATCACAGAAATATTGGGTAAACTGAAAAAGAACAGAATCCGTGAATATTTACTATTCACTCTGAATAAGTAAATTAATTAAGGTAAAAAGGAGGTCAGTATTAAACTGACCCCCTCTAACCCCTTACACGACTTATAGGGTGGAGAATACGGTAGTTTAAACCTGATTAGTTTATTTACTAACTTGTGTTTGGACGACCTTATTATCCCATGAAGTCGGTGAGTTTGTGAGATCTTTGTCTTTTGTGGAGTCATTGAACGCCTTGTAAGGTTTGATCTGATTTCGATGTACCCATTTAGCAATTGGCTCTTTGCGGCCTTTGCTGATTTTGATTTCGTAGACGACTGAGGACACTTTGTCTGTTATCAGATGAGGTCCAGTCCACCTGGGCATTAGTTTGCGGGCGAGAGTTCCGGTCCCGGACTCTCCTTTCCCGGTTGCTGGGGCGAACGTATAGTACCAGACTCTGTCTCCCACTTGGAGTTCATTGTGAGAGGCCTTCTGGTCATAGTACGCCTTACGTCCTTCAGCAGATCTTTCCAGGTTTTTCTGGGCGAAAGCAAAAGTGTTTCTGAGGTGTACATTCAAATCTTTGTCTTTGGCATGGCCTAACATCACCCCCCTTTGGTCATGGGGGACCACGAGCACAGGTGAGGACGTCCGTCCATGGGCACAAGTTAGGATGCCACCGTTTAGTTTAAACTGTTCGCGCAGCTGAGAGAAGACGGTACACAGGAATCGTTTAGGTTTTGGCCAACGTATTTTCTTACGTTTACCTCTTTCCGTGTAATTCAGGTGTGTCACAACCGTCGGCGCAGTCGCAGGTGTGTCTGATTGTACAGACTGCGACGGGTCACTGTCGTTGTGTGTGTCTTCCCACCTCTCGACTGAAGAGGGGCTCTTTGAGTCTGTAAAAACTATGTCATTTCTGAGTAGTTCTAGACACAAATGTTCCTGAACCAAGGTTTCATCAAAAGCTTGGCTGATAGCCGATTTACCTGTCCCAGGGGACAGTACAGCAACCTCGGTGTGGGGTCCTTGGATCTCCACACCTTTCTCTACCTGTGGTAGGTAATGTGAGTTTGCCCCCTTCTTGTCTGATGAGGGGTCCTCGTAATCTGCAACAATGATGTCCAAGTGACTGTCAGCGTTTGGTTGACTGTCATTTTCTGGACTCAGATGCCCTTGAACCAAGGTTTCATCGAAAGCTTGGTTGATTGCCGAATTACCTGTCTCAGAGGACAGTACAGCGTCTTCGGTGTGGGATCCTTGGATCTCAACACCTTTCACTACCTGTGGTAGGCAGTGGTCAGGGAGTGCTGAATGTGTCAGCTCACAGAGGAGGTTCTCTTGTTGGACCAGAGTTTGGTCCAACTTTTGGGTCTCTTCTGTCTCACCTGTAGTTGAAGGTTCACTTACCGGGCTCTCGTCCTCGGATGAGGTGTCCCGTGTGTCCTTTGCGGTACCTGCGGTTAGGCAGTCTGTATCGCAACTAGGAAGCACTTTTATTGGCAGGGGTTTTCTCACTGTGCTCCACATTTTCCGTCGACCATAATCTATAATCGCGTTGAAGCGGTTTATAAAATCTTGGCCAACCAAAAATGGGAATGAGTCAAGTTTAGACACGTACACCGGGTGGCGTAGTGTCATTTCGCCAATCTGCATGTGAACCATAGCCATAGCTGTTAGGGTTGTTCTCGTCTCTGCGAGACCCTGTAGCTCAATAGCACATTTCTCAAAGGGTATTTGCCTGTCAACACCGTTAGCGGCGGTCCTCAGCTCCTCGAACAGCTTGGCCGACATAATGGTTATATCAGAACTGCCATCCAGGAGGGCTTCACGCTCAAGGACACCTTCCAGTGTGATAGGCAGGTAAGCTTTCTTAGCCACCCCCCTTTGTATAAAGTTACACAGAAACCTCACAGGTCTTGGCCCACGTTTCTGTTCACGTGTGACTCTGTCTGTGTAATCTTGTTTACTGTCAGCATCTTGTTGGCTGTCAGCATCATGACCTTCAGGATGTTGTTGTGTGTCAGCAATTGGTTTGCTGTCAACATCCATGGCAATGTTGGTAGTAGTGTGCGCTGAGTTATTTGTGTGCTCTGAGTCTTTGTGAAAGACAGTGCTACACATCGCTCCAGGTTGGTCAATGTTGATAGTGTCATTATCAATGATAACGCCACTCATTGTATCAGGTTGGTCAAGCACAGTAACATTCAAATCTACTGACAAACTACTTACTTCCTCTGTCTCTTCCGAGCATAGAGGTGTTGGGCCATTATTCCGGGACATTCGTGACTCTTTGCCTGTCTTGAACTGTTCTGTTCGAGGCGCGGGAGGTGCAGTTCCAAGGCTCGGGGGTGACTGTTGGGACCACGCATAGTTACATGAGTATAGGTCCTCATCCTTCAATTTCTTTTGAAGTCCACCCACCGATGGACCTTGGTTTTCACCCATCTGGTTCGATCTGAACCGTTGTGGGTCTCTTAGAGAGTGAACACCTACCTTTTGTGGTTCGTTGCTTGTCTCAGATTTTTCAATCTGAGGTGCTTCAGGGGCGGGGCTCCCTTTAAACCATTTTGAGTCACTGTTCCAACTGGTACCAACATTTCGGTGTATGTCAGTTTGAAAATCTTGTTCATTCTTGCTAGTATTATCCAACTCTTTTAACAACCGACGCGTGTTCTCCACCACTTCTGAGGTCAGAAGGCCTTTGAGACGATAGTGTTCATTCTCGCTAGTATCATCCCACTCTTTTAACAACCGACGCATGTTCTCTGCCACTTCTGAGGTCAGAGGACCTTTGAGACGACGGTGTTTATTCTCGCTGTCTATAGGAGAGTGAACCTCGCCTACTTTTAGCGACTGTGATACGACCTTTTGACCTGGGCACACCTCAGAGGGTGTTTTGTTTTGCATGTGAGCCTCAAAAGCAGTTACAGCGCTCTGTTTCATCATTGATTGTTTAAACCGATGTTGTAACTCAAGGCCTTTTTTGAGAAGTTTTTCTCTTTGTCGTTTGCTCTTCTGCCTTATTAATTCAATCTTTGCTTTGAGCAGCTGGTTATTTGTGTGCTCGGAGTTATCAAAGACAAAGTCATGCATTGTACCAGTTCGGTCATCCTCTGTATCATTCAAGTTTTCAAACAACCAACTTATGTCCACTATCTCCTCAGAGCATAGAGGTATGTTGCCTTTTTTCTGGAACTTCTGTGACCTTTTGCTACTCCCGGACTGTCCAGTCCGCAGTGCAGGGGCAGGACCTTTGCTCGGTGTAGACCGCGGAGGGTCACTTAAAGAGCGGGCGTCCACCGTTTGTGGTTTTTTGCTTATCTCGGGCAGCTTCGTCCGAGGTGCAGGGACAGGGCGTGTGCTCGTCCTTCTCAACCATATTGGGTCTCTTAACCACTTCGGGTCATAGTTCCAGCGCGGTCATCTTCAGTAAGTGGTCTGTTAGTTTGAAAAACATGTTTCTTCTCGCCTTTTTTAGGAGAGGGAGTTGATGAACTTGTCCCTTCCAGCTCCAGCGAGTGGGATTTGACCTTTTCTTGGTAATGTAGTTCACGCTCTGGTTTTGTTTTTAACCAGATCGGGTCATTGTTTTGTCTGTGAGCGTCACAAACATTTACAGCACCCCGTTGTGTTGTTAATTCGCCTAACAAACGTTCGAACTCAAGTTTTTTTCGGTGATCTTCTTCACGTTCTTGAATGCACTTCTGCTTTAATACCTCCAGCTCTTCACGCCTTGATGCGATCCACTTGAAAGCTGCAGCATAATTGTCATATCCCATCTTTGTTTTGTTTGATCTCACGTTTTAACTTAAGTTTTTCTTGTTGAAAAATTTCTCTTCTGCGAATGTTATTGTGCCTCAACAATTCAAGCTTTGCTGTGAGCAGCTGTAAAGCTTCATCATAATTGTTATCTCCCATCTTTTAGTTTTGATTTTGTTTGAATCAATAAGACGGTATTTATTATAGTGTATGCAAATAAATGCTTTCTTAGCGGTGAGTTATTTAACTAAAACAGCTTCCTGGGTTTATTCCAGTAATCTATAAACAAGTCTTTCATTCATTCAGTACCTTTTTATTTATTTTAGGTTTTACCTGCAATGAAACATATGGTAAGTTAAGCCTTCGTGGCCGTATTAACTTAATAGACCTATCTTTTAAAACAATTACTATTAAACCACGCTTAATGTTTTCTGTCTTTCACTCAAACGCCTTCTTAAAGATTACAAATAAATGCAATGTTAACACTAAAATGTTAGCAGATTTTGTTTTATTTTGCACCAAGAGAATGTATTTCAGATTCAGTAAAACTGTTTTGAGTTGTCGCAGTTATCTGGATTGAAAAATGTAATTTTGTTTGTTATTTTAAACTTTTTATTTAAAATAAACTGGAGTCATTAATTGTACACAGAAAAACGTTAAAAATGCCATTTTCAACTAAAAGTGTACAGATGTACACACCAATTCTGTTTAAAATTCAGAGATGTGAAGAGCATAATGTGGAAATGCTCTGTTCTCCATCATTTTTTTTTATTTAATTTGAAAATCAAATAAAAAATGCCCTTTTGAGTGTTATTTTAAATCTCTTCAGTATTTAAAANTGCAGAATGTGGCTTGGCATTGTCTTGCTGAAATAAGCTGGGGCGTCCATGAAAAAGACGTCGCTTGGATGGCAGCATATGTTGCTCCAAAACCTGTATGTACCTTTCAGCATTAATGGTGCCTTCACAGATGTGTAAGTTACCCATGCCTTGGGCACTAATGCACCCCCATACCATCACAGATGCTGGCTTTTGAACTTTGCGCCTATAACAGTCCTGATGGTTCTTTTCCTCTTTGGTCCGTAAGACACGACGTCCACAGTTTCCAAAGACAATTTGAAATGTGGACTCATCAGACCACAGAACACTTTTCCACTTTGCATCAGTCCATCTCAGATGAGCTCGGGCCCAGCAAAGCCGGCGGCGTTTCTGGATCTTGTTGATGAATGGCTTTTGCTTTGCATAGTAGAGCTTTAACTTGCACTTACAGATGTAGCGACGAACTGTAGTTACTGACAGTGGTTTTCTGAAGTATTCCTGAGCCCATGTGGTGATATCTTTTACACACTGATGTCGGTTTTTGATGCAGTACCGCCTGAGGGATCGAAGGTCACGGGCATTCAATGTTGGTTTTCGGCCTTGCCCCTTACGTGTAGTGATTTCTCCAGATTCTCTGAACCTTTTGATGATATTACGGACCGTAGATGGTGAAATTCCTAAATTCCTTGCAATAGCTCGTTGAGAAAAGTTGTTCTTGAACTGTTCGACAATTTGCCCACGCATTTGTTCACAGAGTGGTGACCCTCGCCCCATCCTTCTATGTGGATGACTGAGCATGTCAAGGAAGCTGCTTTTATACCCAATCATGGCACCCACCTGTTCCCAATTTGCATGTTCACCTGTGGGATATTCCAAATAAGTGTTTGATGAGCATTCCTCAAATTTCTCTGTCTTCTTTGTCACTTGTGCCAGCTTTTTTGAAACATGTTGCAGGCATCAAATTCCAAATGAGCTAATAATTGCAAAAAATAACAAAGTTTACCAGTTCGAACGTTAAGTATGTGGTCTTTGCAGTGTGTTCAATTGAATATAGGTTGAAAAAGATTTGCAAGTCATTGTATTCTGTTTTTATTTGCGATTTCCACAACGTGCCAACTTTTCTGGTTTTGGGCTTGTATTCTAGGGCCAGTCCTCTTCTCTCTTTACATGCTGCCATTAGGATCAATCATTGCACGTCATAACCTGTCTTTTCACATGTATGCAGACGATTTACAAATCTATCTGCCAGTCACTCCCAACCCCTCACTCAGTTCAAACACTCTTGTCAACTGCTTAAATGACATTAAGCACTGGCTCTCTCAAAACTTCCTCCACCTAAACACAGATAAAACTGAATGCATTTTATTTGGTGCACCTGATGACACCAGCAACATCCTTCCCAGTCCCAGTTTTGGTTTTCCCCTCCCCCACTTCAACCCGGTGGTCAGAAATCTTGGAGTGCAGCTTGACTCCAACTTAAAGCTCCACTGACATCATCTTTTAACTTTCCATAAAATGGCACAACATATATATATATTAAGATTGACCTCTGATCGTTTTTGCTAAAACAATGTTAAATTAATTAAAATTCCTCTCAAAAACTGTTTAAAATTAGCGCCTTTTTTTTACATGATAAATACGGTTTTTCCCGTCGCGCGATTATGACGTCACACACAGAATCGCCTCAACTGCGCACATTGATACAATGGACGAAGATGCAAACGCATCCGTCCAATTTAGCCATTTAAAACTTTATATTTTAGCGGTTTGTCTTCAGAGAAGCCAAAGTCTGTGGCGGTTCTACACACGGCCCGTGCCCGTGTAAGATGGACCCTGTGGCCCGCCCTCCGAGCAGAAGCGGAACCATGCTCATGGCACATACCGATACCAGCCTTGTTTACGTATCGATCCAACCCATGATGCACGTTGGCTTCAAACTATGGAATGGATTTCCTGAACGGAGGCGTGTCTCATGAACCCAGAGTAACAAGACCCGCCTCACATTCAGGAAATCCAGTTCATAGTTTGCAGGCAGCTACAAGCGTGAGGGGCTGACTGAGTACTCTGTTGGGTTTGTTTTGGCATCGTTTTGAAAGAGCGGGTCGTTTGTTTATGGATTGTTTTCATGGAGCTGGACGCTTGTTCCTGTCGCAAGATGGATTGTTTACATGGAGCTGGACGCTTGTTTCTGTCGCAAGATGGATTGTTTACATGGAGCTGGACGCTTGTTCCTGTCGCAAGATGGATTGTTTACATGGAGCTGGACGCTTGTTTCTGTCGCAAGATGGATTGTTTACATGGAGCTGGACGCTTGTTCCTGTCGCAAGATGGATTGTTTACATGGAGCTGGACGCTTGTTTCTGTCGCAAGATGGATTGTTTACATGGAGCTGGACGCTTGTTCCTGTCGCAAGATGGATTGTTTACATGGAGCTGGACGCTTGTTTCTGTCGCAAGATGGATTGTTTACATGGAGCTGGACGCTTGTTCCTGTCGCAAGATGGATTGTTTACATGGAGCTGGACGCTTGTTTCTGTCGCAAGATGGATTGTTTACATGGAGCTGGACGCTTGTTCCTGTCGCAAGATCGGACAACACTGGTGAGTGCATGCTAGCAGCTAGCCGACTTTTCATCGTAACATGTGCGTTGTGTCACGGAAATATTTTACACTCAACACCGCAAGACAACAACGTTCAATGTTTGCAGAGCTATATAAACACATCTGCGTCACATTAAACCGCGGTCAAGTTAGTTTTACGCCGGACATTCCATCGAGCTCAGGGCTTCAGCCAGCGGTGTGTTTTTCTTTTTCATGCCGGGTTGGGCGCTCTGATTACGGCAGCTGTTTCAGCTCCCGCCTGGGAGCTCCGTGGCTTCGCATCATAATACAGCTACTAATATAAAGCATGTAAAACACTAAAAACAGGAACATGTCTGTGTTGGTTTATGCCAAGAACTGAAAAAAAATTATAACCTGCTGTTTACTCGAAATAACTTTGGCTTCTCTGAAGACAAACCGCTAAAACATAAAGTTTTAAATGGCTAAATCGGACGGATGCGTTTGCATCTTCGTCTGTATCTGACGTCATAATCGCGCGACGGGAAACCCCGTATTTATCATGTGAAAAAAAAGGCGCTAATTTTAAACTGTTTTTGAGAGGAATTTTAATTAATTTAACATTGTTTTAGCAAAAACGATCAGAGGTCAATCTTAATATATATATATATGTTGTGCCATTTTATGGAAAGTTAAAAGATGATGTCAGTGGAGCTTTAAAGCTTGATAAACAGATCAGTTCTGTTGTCAAGACCAGCTTCTTTCAGCTCCGTCTGCTCTCTAAAGAGTCATTTCTCAGCCGTGGTGATCTGGAGAAGGCCATCCATGCCTTTGTGACCTCCAGACTTGACTATTGTAATGCTTTGTATGTTGGTATTAATCAATCCTCCATCTCCCGTTTACAGCTTGTACAGAACTCTGCCGCGCGCTTTTTGACCAACACACGAAAATATGAACACATCACTCCTGTCCTGTCCTCTCTACACTGGCTCCCGGTTCAGTTCAGGATACAGTTCAAGCTGCTGCTGTTTGTTTTCAAAGCTCTGAATGGACTTGCACCTCTCTACATCTCAGAACTTTTGAAAGTCCCATCAGCCCGGCAGAGCTTTACGATCTGCCAGTCAACACCTGCTGGAGGTGCCTCGCTCAAGGTACAAACAATGGGGAGACCGGTCATTTTCTGTTGCCGGCCCAAAAGCCTGGAACAGTCTCCCCCTTGAGCTGCGTGCCACCTCTGATCTGACTCTGTTCAAAACCAGACTGAAGACCCACTTGTTCAAAAAAGCTTTCAGTGTGTAACTTTTATTACTTTTGGTATTTTAGTATGTAGCATTTTTATTTCCATTGCCTTCTTTTATTGCTGTTGTTTCTTATTCTATTTTCATTGATTTATTGTTCCAGTTTATTCATCTTTTTATCCTGTTAAGCACCTTGGTCAATGCAAGGCATTGTAGGAAGGTGCTATACAAATAAAGTTTATTATTATTATTATTATTATTATAAATACGTGAGGTTGACAGGTCGCACATGCACAGCCAGGTCAATTTTTCACGACTGGAATGAAATGAACAGATTAATTGTTTACATGCACACTGTTTGGACTATGGATCGGCATAAACCACCTCTCTCATTAGGTATGTTTATATGGACATAAGTAATTGGGTTAAACGACCTTTCGGAATTAAAATGCTTCATGTAAACACCCCATTCAGATTATTCTTTGTTGATTCAACTCGATCTGAATAAATTTGCAATTCTAACTTATGTCCATATAAACATAGCTACTGGACTAGTGATTGTATGTACCGGTATATGTATGTATGTTGTTGTTGCTTCAGTTTGTGGTGGAGTGTGCATAGAAAACATTAAAACTTTAAAATGTAACATTAAAATGAAACAAGATAAATTATTATTATTTGTATTTTTTTTTCCAGCTATAACACTCAGAAT
>JBBPBX010102831.1:0-11980 GCA_038048925.1 Garcialebias charrua
CAGGACCTCCTCCCCGACCCGGAGAGGGCATGCTACCCTTTTCCGGCTCAAGACCATGGCCTCGGACTTGGAGGAACTGATCCTCATCCCGGCCGCATCACACTCGGCTGCAAACCGCTCCAGTGAAAGTTGTAAATCACGAACTGATGAAGCCAGTAGGACCACATCATCTGCAAAAAACAGAGAAGCGATTCTAAGGTCACCAAAACGGATCCTCTCAACACCTTGGCTGCGCCTAGAAATTCTGTCCATAAAAGTTATGAACAGAATCGGTGACAAAGGGCAACCTTGGCGGAGTCCAACTCTCACCGGAAACGAGCCTGACTTACTGCCGGCAATGCGGACCAAGCTCTGACACCGGTCGTACAGGGACCTAACAGCCCTTATCAAAGGGCCTGGTACCCCATACTCCCGGAGTACCCCCCACAGAACCCCCCGAGGGACGCGGTCGAATGCCTTCTCCAAGTCCACAAAGCACATGTAAACTGGTTGGGCAAACTCCCACGCACCCTCCAGGACCCTGTTGAGGGTGTAGAGCTGGTCCAGTGTTCCACGACCAGGACGAAAACCACACTGCTCCTCCTGAATCCGAGGTTCGACTATCCGACGGACCCTCCTCTCCAGAACCCCTGAATAGACCTTACCAGGGAGGCTTAAGAGTGTGATCCCCCTATAGTTGGAACACACCCTACGGTCCCCCTTTTTGAATAGGGGAACCACCACCCCAGTCTGCCAATCCAAGGGAACTGCCCCCGATGTCCACGCGATATTGCAGAGTCGCGTAAGCCAACACAACCCTACAACATCCAGAGCCCTAAGGAACTCCGGGCGAATCTCATCCACCCCCGGAGCCTTGCCACCGCGGAGCTTTTTAACCACCTCGGCGACCTCAGCACCAGAGATCGGAGAACCCGACCCAAAGTCCCCAGGCTCCGCTTCCTCAGTGGAAGACGTGCCAGTAGGATTGAGGAGGTCTTCGAAGTATTCCGCCCACCGACTCACAACATCCCGAGTTGAGGTCAGCAGCACGCCACCCCCACCATAAATGGTGTTGGTCGCGTACCTCTTTCCCCCCCTGAGACGCCGGATGGTGGACCAGAATCGCCTCGAAGCCGTACGGAAGTCATTCTCCATGGCCTCTCCGAACTCCTCCCACGCCCGAGTTTTTGCCTCAGCAACCACCCGAGCCGCATGCCGCTTGGACTGCCGGTACCTATCAGCTGCTTCCGGGGTCCCACAAGCCAAAAAGGCCCAATAGGACTCCTTCTTCAGCCTGACAGCATCCCTCACTGCCGGTGTCCACCACCGGGTTCGAGGGTTGCCACCACGACAGGCACCAACAACCTTGCGGCCACAGCTCCGATAAGCTGCCTCGACAATAGAGGCGCGGAACACGGCCCACTCGGACTCCATGTCCCCCGCCTCCCTCGGAACGTGTTCAAAGCTCTCCCGGAGGTGGGAGTTAAAGCTCCGTCTTACGGGAGACTCTGCCAGACGTTCCCAGCAGACCCTCACAATACGTTTGGGTCTGCCAGGTCTGACCGGCATCCTCCCCCACCATCGGAGCCAACTCACCACCAGGTAGTGGTCAGTTGACAGCTCCGCCCCTCTCTTCACCCGAGTGTCCAAGACATGCGGCCGCAGATCAGATGAGACGACAACAAAGTCGATCATCGAACTGCGACCTAGGGTGTCCTGGTGCCAAGAGCACATATGGACACCCTTATGCTTAAACATGGTGTTCGTTATGGACAATCCATGACGAGCACAGAAGTCCAATAACAGAACACCACTCTGGTTCAGATCAGGGGGGCCGTTCCTCCCAACCACACCCCTCCAGGTCTCACTGTCATTGCCCACGTGAGCGTTGAAGTCCCCCAGTAGAACAAGGGAGTCCCCAGGAGGCGCACTCTCCAATACCCCCTCCAAGGACTCCAAAAAGGGTGGGTAGTCTGAACTGCCGTTTGGTGCATAGGCACAAACAACAGTCAGAGCCCGTCCCCCCACACGTAGGCGAAGGGAGGCTACCCTCTCGTTCACCGGGGTGAACCCCAACGTACAGGCACCAAGATGGGGGGCAACCAGTATGCCCACTCCTGCTCGGCGCCTCTCACCAGGGACAACTCCAGAGTGGAAGAGTGTCCAACCCCTCTCAAGGAAACTGGTTCCAGAGCCAGAGCCATGCGTTGAGGTGAGTCCGACTATTTCTAGTCGGAAACTCTCAACCTCACACACTAGCTCAGGCTCCTTCCCCACCAGAGAGGTGACATTCCATGTCCCAATGGCCAGCTTCTGTAGCCGAGGATCAGACCGCCAGGGTCCCCGCCCTCGGCCACCACCCATCTCACATTGCACCCGACCCCTTTGGCCCCTCCCACAGGTGGTGAGCCCATGGGAAGGGGGACCCACGTCTCCTCTTCGGGCTGTGCCCGGCCGGGCTCCATGGGTAAAAGCCCGGCCACCAGGCGCTCGCCAGCGTGCCCCACCTCCGGGCCTGGCTCCAGAGTGGGGCCCCGGTGACCCGCGTCCGGGCGAGGGAAAACTTAGTCCATTTATTTCACTCATCATAGGGGTTTTTGGGCTGCACTTTGTCTGGTCCCTCACCTAGGACCTGTCTGCCTTGGGTGACCCTACTAGGGGCATGAAGCCCCTGACAGCATAGCTCCTAGGATCATTGGGACACTCAAACCCCTCCACCACGGTAAGGTGGCAGCCTAGGGAGGGGTGTGCAATTACCTTGCCTGCAATTTTTTTTATAATATCCACAGACCTGCATGTTTCACTGTAGACATCATCACATGTCAGTTTGGTAAACATTGACCACTAATCTAACTGAACAATTAGTAGGAAACCTCTAGTTAGAATTATTTAAACAGATCAATAGCATTGCTGTTGCTAGGCTGATTTAGGACTTTGCATTCTTGTTGTTGACATTAAAGCTGCTATATGTAATTTCTGGAACACGCTGGAACAGAAAAATTTTGAACAGAGACACGTTTCTAGTCCCTCCCTCTCAGAGCCATATATGGCTCTGCTCTCCCCTCGCTGTAATTCAGCTCAGCTTCCTTAACTCCGCCTCCACTTCATGTCCTGCCGCAGCAGCTGCGAATTTCTGTGTTTATATGTTAATAAAACGTTCTGAAAAATAAAATAAAAAATGGAGTGCTGGTCCAGCACAACAGAACACCATGAAATCTGTAGAGCCTCGCGCAACCACGTTGAACCCGAGTTTAATTCGCTCGTGACAAATTCATTCATTTCCTTATGATTTCTGTCATGGAGTTAGCGAGGAGGAAGCGATCACTTGACTTTTGGCAAAAAAACAAAAGAAAAGTCCAGATCAGGGATGAAGAAGGGGAATTTAATACATTTGTGTCACATACAAAACAGTTTTGCATTGCTTTGCAATCCTTTGAATAAGAACGTGCGCGGCCGCTACGGGATAGGACAGGCGGGAGCGTGGGTTAGGGGGTGAGAAAGGAGGAGCTCTGTTTTTATTGGCTGGTTAAAAACTGTTTTTATTGGCTGGTTAACGGCGGGTCACTGTGGCTTTTTAGAAATGATTTTAGAGAAGCAAGGGGAATATAGTTTTTTTCAGAGATTACTTGTCTAACATCACTCTGTCAGGAGGTAGTGACAGAGTGATGAAATATGTTAAAAAATATTGTTAGAAAAGTTACATATAGCAGCTTTAAGATATCCAGCATTTCTTATGTGTTTATTTTAAAATAGGCTTATAGATGGCTTATAGATAGCCGCGCTCAGACCGGCTGCAGCTTCACGGGCTCCTGGTTCATCCCTAGTTTTTAGTAATTTTAATAGTGTTTTTGTACCTGACACTGCGCGTTTTTTGCGGGTGAATTATAGCCGAACTGAACTGTTAAGAATCGGAACGGATTTACCACAGGGCACAGCTGATAACAGCAACGAACTCAAATCAGAGCTCGGCAGAATGGAGCTTATAAGGACATCTTTCTGGAAGTAGATGCGCTCCGTTTCACGCTCCAGGGGAAAGAAAAGGAAGCGGTGCTCCCGAGGTCAGAAGCAGGGGTGCCGAACAGGAATTATGGCGAGACTGCGGGCAGACGCTAAAACCGGGAGACCCCCGATGCCGGCTCTTTTTCTGTCCAACGTCCGCTCACTGGACAACAAAATGGATCTGCTCCGTCTGAGAGTAACAGCGTCGGAGGAAATGAGGAGGTGCTCTGTGCTCTGCCTCACGGAAACGTGGATCTCTACGGATACACCGGACTCTGTTTATGAGCTGGATGACAGACTCTTTTTCAGAACGGACCGGTGCACCGAGACTACGGGAAAAACACGAGGCAGCGGTGTGTGCGTTTACGTGCACAAAGATTGGTGCTCGAACTGTGCTGTCATCAAAAGGCTTTGCTCAGCTGCTGTGGAGCTGATCACAGTAAGGTGCCGTCCTCATTATTTACCCCGTGACTACTCATCCTTATCACTGTTATTTACATAGCCCCTGATGCTAATGCTAATGTCGCCCAGGGAGAAATTCATGACTTACTTAGCTCGCTGCAGTGTAAATATCCAAAGGGGCTCTTCATTGTTTCAGGTGACTTCAATCACGTGGATTTAAAGGTCTCCATCCCAACCTTCAATCAGCACGTTTCCATAGCAACAAGAGGAAATAAAACGCTTGACCAAGTCTACACGAATGTGAAGGGGCGTACACGGCGAAGCCACGCCCACCGCTCGGGGCTTCTGACCACTCCTCTTTGATCTTGGTCCCAGGACAGCTTCCCCCACTCAGACGCTTTAAGCCGGAACAAAGAGAGATAAAAGTTTGGCTTCAAGGTAGCACCCCATGCTGAGAGACTGTTTTGAAAATACAAACTGGTCTGTCTTCAGGGAGGCAGCTACTGATGGGAGCTCAGTGGATCTGGAACTTTATGCTTCCTCAGTTCTGGGTTATATTAGCACATGCTCTGAAAATGTATCCATAAAAAAATATGTTAAATGTTACCCCAACACAAAACCCTGGTTAAATAAAGAGGTCCGCACCCTGCTGGCAGCCAGGGACACTGCCTTCAAGTCTGGAAACACAGAGGAACTGAGAAAGAGCAGGAAAGAGCTGGTTGCTGGCATTAAGAAGGCCAAGGCCACATATGCACAGAGGATTGAGGGACAGTTCACCTCACAAGACCCACGGAGCATGTGGAAGGGCATCAAATGCATAACAGATTACAAAGGCAAGAGCAAACAATGTCCCAAGGACCCATCTCTGCCTGATGCCCTCAATAAGTTTTATGCACGTTTTGAAGACCCAAACAGACCAGCTAGCACCAGACTCACCTCATCACCAGATGAAGAGCATCTCAGAGTGACCGCAGCAGAAGTGAGAGGCAGTCTCAGAAGGATCAACCCTCATAAAGCAACCGGACCAGACAACATCCCAGGGAAAGTTCTGAAGGAATGTGCGGACCAGCTCTGTGAGGTGCTGGCTGACATCTTCACCACCTCACTTGCACTGGAGTCAGTTCCCACCTGCCTGAAGACCGCCACCATCATCCCAGTCCCAAAGAGCTCCACAGTGACTGGTCTGAATGACTATAGACCGGTGGCCCTCACCCCGATAGTCGCTAAATGTTTTGAGAAACTGGTCATGTCCCACATCAAGACAACCGTCAACATCAACGAGGATCCTCATCAATATGCATACCGCGAGAACCGATCAACAGAGGACGCCATCTCCTCTGTGGTCCACACTGCTCTCACCCACCTGGATCAGAAGGACTCATACGTGCGTATGCTCTTTGTGGACTTCACATCTGCCTTCAACACCATGATCCCCCAAACTCTGATAGACAAACTATCCACACTTGGACTAAGCCCCTCCATTTGTAACTGGGTCTTAGACTTCTTAACAAACAGACCACAGTCCGTGAAGATCCACAACTTCTCCTCCTCCACCATTACCCTCAGCACTGGCTCTCCTCAAGGATGTGTGCTGAGCCCTCTTCTGTTCACTCTGCTCACATATGATTGTACAGCCACACATCCAGGCTGTCATATTGTTAAGTTTGCAGATGATACAGCGGTGGTGGGATGCATCACAAACAATGATGAGTCCAGCTACAGGCAGGAGGTGGAACACCTGGAGAGCTGGTGCAAAGAGAATAACCTTCACATGAATGTGAAGAAGACAAAGGAGATGATTGTGGACTTCAGAAGGAACAAACACACCCACACCCCACTGAACATAAGTGGATCTGCAGTGGAAGTGGTCTCCAGCTACAAATACTTGGGTGTACACTTGAATGATAACCTCAGCTGGAGCAACAACACCACCAGCCTGATCAAGAAAGGTCATCAGAGACTCTACTTCCTCAGACGGCTGAGACGAGCTGGTCTGAGCAGCCCAGTCCTCACCTCCTTCTACAGGTGTGCAGTGGAGAGCATCCTGTGCTCCAGCATCAACGTGTGGCATGGAGGCTGCACAGTTGCAGAGAGGAAAGCTCTACAGAGAGTGGTGAAGGCTGCACAGAAGTCTGTTGGAGTCAGTCTCCCCACCATCACAGACATTTACACCTCCAGATGCAGGAAAAGAGCCACCTGCATCATGAAAGACCTCACTCACCCAGCACACTCACTCTTTGCCCCACTCCCCTCAGGACGGAGGTTGAGGAGCATCAAATGTAGAACCACTAGACTGAGGAACAGCTTCTACCCTGAGGCTGTTAGACTCATGAATAAATAAATAATAAGAATAAACACTGCAAAATATCACATCATGCTGATGCTGATCTGTTTTCTTGTTGCTGTGTTCATCTGTGACCATCTGCTCATACAGACTCATGTTCGTGCTGCTGTTTATAATGATGTTTTTCTACTACATTAGGGCTTAGTGTATTACTAGTTGATGTTTTTCTTAGTTAATCCTAGATGTTATTACTGTTTTTCTCTTGCATTTGTTGTTGGATGTAACTGGGACCCTGTGTACATAATCTCGTTTTCATCACATGTACCACATGCGGTGCAAATGACAATAAAGACTCTCTGACTCTGACTCTGATACACATATGATTCTAATCATAAAAAATCAAAACTGCATCTAGACCTTGTGCCATCAACAATAAATCAGCAGGAAGTGGTTTACCAAATCCAAAAGCTCTCAGAGAAAGCACCTTCATATAAACTTGAGTCTAATTGTATTACTTGTCACGGGATTTCACACAGGGAGCTAATTAGACAATAATGTCATGATCTGAATAACATCAGGCGTGTGGGAGACCCAAAGGCTCCACTGGATAAGTGACTGCATCGTGTAAAGCAATTTAAAATTCTTGTCTTAACTTGTTGGATATTGCTTCATCCCCTCAACTTTAAGATAAATGCCATCAGAGCCAAGAAAAAATGTAAACAATTAATAATGATAAAAACTTCACGTGTTTTGCACAGGTAAGCTAATTGTTTTATCTCCAACAGATTGCTTCTGCTGAAGAATGTTCTTGTCATTCTATCACCTGCTCTCAGTTAAATTCCTATCAATAAACTATCCTGTCAGCCTTTTTGTTGCAATATCCTAGGAGTGATTAATTTCATTCTTGCAGTAGCTGGCTTCCAAACACATTGTATACTTGAATTCAACCTGGAGAGACTCACATAAAGAGAAGAATACAATTAAAAGGTTTTATTGATGAGGGTTCTTTGGCGCTCGGGCCCCGGCGGAGGGCATGCATGCCGGACCGCTGAGAGCTTGAATGTCCGGCATAGTGAGATAGATTATGGATACCTTCCCCCCCTCGGGACCCGAACCTGGTGGCAGAGTCAGGATGAAGAATAGGGGAGAACTGAGGATCTTGAAACCCCGGGTGGAGATGGGGAGGTGGAGGGATGCGACTAGACTGGCAACGGGCAAACAGGAAGAGCTGAGGAAGGGACAGCCTTATATCCGGATGGACGGTTGATGAGTGACTCGACGCAGCTGGGGTGAGTCTTGCCAACTTTGAATTTACGTATTCTACTTCATATGTCAAGCAAACTAGCAGAATTGCTCAGGTCATTTGAGTGCTTTATATACCTAACTGTATGTTCCATCTATAATTACAGGCAGCCAATGAGCCATTGGTTATGCTTCTCAGGCAGCAATACTTCACCCCAGAATCTGTCAAAAAGAAAGAGAGAGGGGGGAGTTGAGCAATATAAATACTGTAGGGAATAGCTCTCCCATGCATATGTATGAAAATCCTGCACTCGCCTCACATGGTCATTTTTTTCTAATTATGTGAACATTTTAAATTTTCTGAAATATTATTCAAATCACAGAGCTCTGTGAAACAAACACATTTGAATAAATTGCATGAAAAAGTGGATGTTGGGTTGAAGCAGTGGTTAGAACTCCTGGTAGACGTCTTTGTTTTTCAAGGTACTGTAATTTACAAAAGTATACAAACACTTTTCTTCCAGGAAGCAAACTTCAAAAACAATCTTTTTGATTTTTGAATCTATAAATTTGTACACAATTTCTGGTGCACACTCATGGGTGGTTCTTTATCATAAACTTTTTTGTTTTTGTTCTGAAACAGAATTGGACATTCATTGTGTAGTCCATCTACTTAATATGGTGTTGCTATAGTGAACATGCAAGTTAATCAATAGGCTATATGCCACGGACTTCCGTTCTAGCACTTCCGCATTCTTCACCCGTAAGACGCACTTCCGGTTTGCAGTCAACACGGTGTTAGCGATGGCGTTCTTCACGAGATCTCTGCAGGAATTGCCGACAGTCACTGTTAATAATGTCTACAGAATAATTCAGACCTTCTCTAAAGCGCCCACATCTAAGAAGGATAAAGGATTTAAGCTTTGTGTCCAACTACATAAATAAATATGAAGGTAAGTCGGTATTTGTTTTCAGTTCACCAAACTGCCTCATGTAGGCTAACACAGCTAACATAGTTAGCCTTGCTAATCTGTTGAGTAAACGTGTTTTGTCTGTACAATGTTTTCTTATTAACACAAATGTTAGTTTCAAACAAGGAGGCAGGAGAAGTCAGTTAGGGCTGAGTGTTTACAGTCCATGAGGAAGAGCCAGAAGCCCCACTGTTTGAGTCAAAGCCACCTGACAGTTCAGTTTCAAACAAGGAGGCAGGAGATTTAGAGCAGATTTAGAAACAAAAGTTATTTTAATTCAAGTTTGTTTACAAAAGTTGAGCTGAAGTCAAACCTGTTAAATCACTGTTTGTAGCAGGCCTTAATAAGAGATGTTTTCTTTCACTGCACAGGACACGGCAGGTGTTGGTGATGATGAGGGAACCCCTGGTCCAGCCTAGATGTTTGTGAGACGTGGGAAGACACCACCGCTACAGCTCAAACATGAGGGAAGCAGTGAGGAGCTGAGATTGGATCCAAACACCAAATACAAACAAGTTGTTCCACTGAGGCACTGTAATCTGACTGATTACATGTTTTTAAATCTCCAAAAGCAGTCGAGGAAGCTGGGAGTTAGTCAGAAGATGTAATAATAATAATATAATTTAAACAGTGTTTAAATATTGTGCCTCATTTAGCTTGACTCATACGTTTTGTACAGTAATGTAACATCATCATCAAATTTCTTTTTAATAAAATGGCTAAAACTGGACTCTAAGCCTGTCTTAAACCAAAATACAGTACACATTTTTTTTGGGTGATAATACATCAATGAAGACAAAAGTCAGAATGTTTTGAACATTTTATTTTCTTACAAGTAGTAAGTAGTGTGACTGTAGTGTCAGGGTAGTCCTTGAAGTCTGCAGGTAGATTTTTATGTATCTGCTCTTCAGGTAGAGCCGAGTACTGTCAATAAAAAGTTGCTGTGAAAATCCGGCTGACCGTGGACTGATGGACACCGTACGGGTCAGCAAGGTCCCGTTGCTTTGATCCAAGGTCAAGGTCATTTAAGAACAGGAAGAACTCAACGGGCTGCAGGGTATGAGTTGACGGGGTGGTGTGGTTAAATAATCAATAAATAACACTGAACAACTGGTAATAACTAATAATTCAATCTCAATGTCACTACTTGTGCAATAACCTGTCACACAACCTGTGTAATGTTGATTATGTGCATACATATATATGCACATAAAGTTTTAAATATATATATAAATATATACACACATATATAATGCCAAGATGGCCGCGCTCAGTGCAGCCGCAGCTTCACGAGTTCCCGGATCATCTCTAGTTTTTAGTAATTTTAATAGTGTTTTTGTACCTGACTCTGCGCGTTTTTTGCGGGTGAATTACAGCCGAACTGAACTGTTAAGAATCGGAGCGGATTTACCACAGGGCACAGCTGAAATCAGCAACGAACTCAAATCAGAGCTCGGAAGATTGGACCTGCTAAGAACGTCCTTCTGGAAACAGATGCGATCCAGGGGAAAGAAAAGAAAGCGATGCTCTCGTGAAAAGAAGAGAGGTTGTCGTGCAGGAATTATGACGAGAATGCGGGCAGACGCTAAAACCGGTAAACCCCCGATGCCGGCTCTTTTTCTGTCTAACGTGCGCTCGCTCGACAACAAGATGGATCTACTTCGTTTGAGGGTAACCACGTCGGAGGAGATGAGAAGATGTTCTGTGCTTTGTCTTACGGAAACGTGGATTTCTGAAGACACTCCTGACTCTGTTTACGAGCTGGACGAAAGGCTATTTTTCAGAACAGACCGGTGCATCGAGACTACGGGGAAAACGCGAGGTGGCGGTGTTTGTATTTACGTACACAAAGATTGGTGCACGAACTGTGCTGTGATAAAAAGAGCTTGTTCAGCTGCCGTGGAGTTGATCACAGTTAGGTGTCGCCCGCACTACATGCCACGTGACTATTCTGTAATTCTAATCAGCGTTATTTACATAGCCCCTGATGCTAATGCTAATGACGCCCAGGGAGAGATTCATGACTTACTCACCTCGCTGCAGTGTAAATATCCTGAGGGGCTTTTCATTGTTTGCGGGGACGTCAATCACGTTGATCTTCAGATGTCCCTCCCAGCCTTCAATAAGAACGTCTTCGCAGCTACGAGAGGAGATAAAACACTCGACCAAGTCTTTACAAATGTAAAGGGGGCATACACGGCGAAGACACGCCCAGCGCTCGGAGCTTCAGACCACGAGTCTCTGATCCTGGCGCCAAGAGAACTCCCTCCACTCAGGCGGTCCAAGCCGGAACAAAGACAAATAACAATCTGGCCTCAAGATAGTTCCCCCTTGTTGAGAGACTGTTTTGAGAGGACAAACTGGTCTGTTTTCAGGGAAGCAGCTACTGATGGAAGTTCAGTGGACATGGAACTGTATGCTTCCTCAGTCCTGGGTTACATCAGTACATGCTCTGAGAATGTATCCATAAAAAAATATGTGAAATCCTACCCAAACCGGAAACCCTGGTTAAATAGAGAAGTTCACGCCTTGTTAGCAGCCAGAGACACTGCATTCAAGTCAGGAGATAAAGTGGAGCTGAGGAAAAGCAGGAATGAACTGAAGGATGGCATTAAGAAGGCCAAGGCCACGTATGCACAGAGGATCGAGGGACAGTTCACCTCACAAGACCCACGGAGCATGTGGAAGGGTATTAAATGCATAACAGATTACAAAGGCAAAAACAAACAATGCCCCAGGGACCCATCTCTGCCTGATGCCCTCAATAAGTTTTATGCACGTTTTGATGATCCAAACAGACCTGCTAGCACCAGACTCACCTCATCACCAGATGAAGAGCATCTCAGGGTGTCCGCAGCAGAAGTGAGAGGCAGTCTCAGAAAGATTAATCCTCATAAAGCAACCGGACCAGACAACATCCCAGGGAAAGTTCTGAAGGAATGTGCGGACCAGCTCTGTGAGGTGCTGGCTGACATCTTCACCACCTCACTTGCACTGGAGTCAGTTCCCACCTGCCTGAAGACCGCGACCATCATCCCAGTCCCAAAGAGCTCCACAGTGACTGGTCTGAATGACTATAGACCGGTGGCCCTCACCCCGATAG
>JBBPBX010102832.1:0-11980 GCA_038048925.1 Garcialebias charrua
AAAATACATACCCAAATTAAATTACAAGCTGTTCTTGAACCCTAAGGACTACAAACAATTGGATGGTGTCTTTGTAAAGATAAGACTTTGAATTTTTAGTTTCAGCAGTCATATTTGTTGTATCTGTTATTATTTTTTATTCATTGAAGTGAGAGTACACAGAAATAAAGTATTTTTCTAGCCTCGCCTGAAAATATTTGTATGTGTCAAGCACATGCACACTGATACAACAAGATAGTGATTTGAATTTCATATGACCTCAAAGACAGAAGTCTTTACTAATACAGTTTCAAATTTGAAGTCAATAGCATAAAAATTGAGGATTCTGTGCCTGTTTTTGTATGTGCATGTCTAGGCGGAAATTTGTGAATGTAGTACATTACAGTACTTGTGCCATACTGTGTAACACCTGTATTATGCAAACTTGAAATGTCTGAATATTTTTCTATACTTCAACATACTTCAGGATGGCTGTCTATTCAAAGCTTACATCTGTTCCATTCATATATTTACTCTCAAAATGATAGAAATACAGTAACATGACAGCAGGCCGCTCGTAGCTCGGGGACTACCTGTATATTGTAACTCACTAGAGGAGATATTTCACCCCAGAAGGACAACAAGCAGTTCTGCTGCAGTTCCACAGCCTAAGATAAGAGTCTGATAACACACACAAAGGAGTAATTATCCCCACAGGGGTTTACTGGAGTCCTGACCCCCACCCCCGCAGCCCTGCTGCGACACACAGAGCTGCGCACACACAGGAGACAAGAGCAGCTTTGTGGCAGATCAGTTTCTTTTTCCTTGTAAATCAAGCTGTAAAAGCTTTTATTTCATGTATCCATGTCATTTATCCATGGCTACAGAGCGATCAAAGTAAGAAAAACGACGCCTAAACGTCAACAAACACGCACTTACTGTGTGACGCACGAAGGGCGCAGCTGCTGGTCATGGCTCCTTAGTGATTCTCAGCCCTTTGAAGTAACTCAAACCATGTCATGTGACATGTCTATCGAAAGGCAATTTCATTGGCTACAACATAGTGATGTCAAAATTAGCTCTCATTTGATTGGCTAAGACCCACGTGGGGTACAACAGGGGGAGGGTTGAAGCTAGCTTGTTGGGTCTCTGACATTTGATTGGCTCTAGAAACTGAAAAGTTTCACCCAGTTGGTCAAAATTGGTGTCAATCAAAAGCAGACAGCCAATGGAACACTTTTAAAGCGTCAGAACTTTCAAAGCTGCCATATTTGGGAAACCACGATCTCTTTTTGAACTAACACCTGCAGCTTCGGCTGCAGCGGTACCGCGGCCGGGCCCGCGCCTGTTAAGAGGTTAAGAACAAGGGTGATGTACAGAGTTGTAGCAACTACAGGGGAATTAAGTTGATGAGCCACACGATGAAGATCTCGGAGAGAGTTGTGGAAGCAAGACTTAGACAAGAGGTGACTATCTGTGAGCAGCAGTATGGTTTCATGCCAAGAAAGAGCACCACAGATGCCATCTTTGCTTTGAGGATGTTGATAGAGAAGTACAGAGAGGGTCAGAAAGAACTCCATTGTGTGTTTGTGGATTTAGAAAAAGCATATGACAGGGTGCCAAGAGAAGAGGTGTGGTATTGCATGAGGAAATCTGGAGTGGCAGAAAAGTATGTTAGACTGGTACAGGACATGTATGAAGACAGCAGGACAGTGGTGAGATGTGCTGTAGGAGTGACAGATAGCTTCAAGGTGGAGGTGGGAGTGCATCAAGGATCGGCTCTGAGCCCCTTCTTGTTTGCTCTGGTGATGGACCGACTAACAGATGAGGTCAGGCAGGAATCCCCATGGACTATGATGTTTGCAGATGACATTGTGATCTGTGGTGAGAACAGGGAACAGGTGGAAGAGAACTTGGAGAGGTGGAGGTATGCACTTGAAAGAAGAGGAATGAAAGTCAGCCGTAGTAAGACAGAGTACATGTGTGTGAATGAGAGGGAGGCCAGTGGAACAGTGAGGCTACAAGGAGCAGAGGTCACAAAGGTGCAGGACTTCAAGTACTTGGGGTCCACTGTCCAGGAAAATGGGGAATGTGGTAAAGAGGTGAAGAAGAGAGTCCAGGCAGGATGGAGTGGATGGAGAAAAGTTTCAGGAGTGATTTGTGACAAAAAGGTGTCAGCAAAGGTTTACAAGACAGTGGTGAGACCAGCTATGTTGTATGGTCTGGAGACAGAGACATGGACAAAAAGACAGGAGAAAGAACTGGAAGTGGCAGAAATGAAGATGCTGAGGTTCTCCTTAGGAGTGACAAGGATGGATAAGATCAGGAATGAGATAATCAGAGGTACAGCACATGTTGAACAACTGGGAGATAAAGTTAGGGAGGCCAGACTGAGATGGTTTGGACATGTCCAGAGGAGGGACAGTGGGTATATTGGTAGAAGGATGTTAGAAATGCAGCTGCCAGGAAAAAGACAAAGAGGAAGGCCAAAGAGGAGATATATGGATGCAGTTAGAGAGGACATGAAGGTAGTTGGAGTGAGGACAGAGGATGCAGAGGACAGAGTGAGGTGGAGGAGGATGACTCGCTGTGGCGACCCCTGAAGAGAGAAAAGCCGAGAGAAGAAGATGATGTTCATAATGGTTGTTATTTTTAAATAAAGCGCACGTAGTCCTTTGCTCAGTATATTACAACAAAAAAATCACATTGACAGATTTCTGCCTTTAAATGACTAGTTCAGTCAGAGGGATTATATTTTAAAGATTTCAGTTTATGCAATTAATAAAAAAAAAATTTCAATACATTTTATTTTTCATATTTGAGCATTTATTGAGTTCAATTTTTCATGGTCCTTTCATGGTATAGTTCCAAATATACACAACTTCACTCATACAGATAAACAAAACCTTGTCTATTAGCTATAATCCAGTTTAGAATAGAAATTGGAAAATATTTAATGACAAACTACAAACACTGATTGTCTCTTATAGAGCAAACACTGATTTAAAAAATAATAATTTCAAAGTTAAATGAAGAAGTACCTTTGTATTGATCCGGTTCATACAAATCTGTTCAGACAAATCAAGTCTTTTAGTGTTAATATACATTAAACCTTTATTTATACCATTTAGTTCCCATTGAGCCTCAAGGACTCATTTACAAAAGAGACCTACAAGCAAAGTAGATGGGAAACGAGAACACAAGAGGATGGGGGGAGGTAAAAAAAAAAAGAATCATATCTCACACCTTGTCCTGGTCGGGGCACAAAAGTTGCAAAAAAGACCTCTGAACACAAACAGCAATATACAATGACATCATAATACATTTATGCATGAGCAGGTCAACAAAGGCATTGAGTTGTCCATGGACACTGCCAGAAAGTTCCAAAATTCTGATAAGATGGCACAGTGTCTATCAGCAGCTCAGTTCTGATAAAGCCCACAGATGTCCTCAGGAGAGTGGGGTAGGAGGAGGGGAGCAGCAGCAGAGTGTCATTATTATTCACATAACCTCTGGGACAATTTGAGATAACTGACCACTTCAAGGCCAAGCGAGAGCCAGAATTGATGACAACATATGTTTTAGGACAGGCAGACTCTGCTTGATTTTTTTTTTTCTTATGTCTGCCTTCAAAAGTTTTGCTGGTACATCTCAACGGTGAATCCAAAACAGCCAGATTTGTGGTCATTCCGCTGGGCCGTGCTTGCAGCCTTCCCCAAGATCGAATGCTTCACGCTAACGAGTTCCAGAAGCCGCAAGTGGCCTGTGATTCTCAGAAATCATGTCCAGCTTACGGCTTAGCTCAAGAAGCAATTGAGTCTGGGCGCTCGAAGCACAGCGCATTCCTTCACGCATGGCATCCAACTTCAAAGTTGCCAGATCCGCTGCAGACATCTTCCGAATTTGCTAATAAGCCAGAAACCTGCCGATTCCAAAAAGCAGAAATCCCGCTATTATAAATTCAATTATGTACACATCTTCTACATCCTCAATGGTCAATACAGAGAGACACACCGTCTTCCAATGCTCCAGGAACCCATGGTGGATCCTGAAGTCCTGTCCCTTCAGGGCATGAAGGCTCTCATTCTCCCTGTCTTCTTGTTAAGAAATTTTTATCAATTGCATTGTGAGACCAGCTGACCAAATCTGTGATTTACAGTTTAGAAGATATGTAGAGAGAGGCTCTGACAAAGGTTCACAGGAAAAACAGAGCAAAAGGCAAGAGGGAGGCAGGAGCGGGGGAAGCGACCGGCTTCGTTGAGAGCGAAAGAGAGAGAGGAAGTATTAATATTGGTGTTGGAGTGTTAATATATTTGATTCCAAGAACTAAAGTTGCAGAAACCGTAAGCTTTACCCAAGAAAGTGACTCAAACAGGCTGCACGCTCCCACAGCGGTTCCCTCTCTGCTAGCGCACAAGTCAGACATGTCTGTATGCTAACAATGTTAATGATGGTCATGGTGCAGGAAGAGGGGTGATGATGGTGCCTCCCCTGCTGCACAGAATTGAACACGTGTGAACATGTGCAGACACATCATTTATTACATGCCGTGGTCTTTTTGGCAGGGTGAGTGGTTCTGTTGGATAATGGCAGGGAAAACACTGACATCGCTGGGACTTTTAAACTGTACCTGAGTCACGTAGAGTCTGATGACCTGTCATTTCTTTGTGCGTTTCACAGTCTGACCTTGGGGTGAATAGATGTCCACTCCTGGGAGGATTAGGAGCTGTCTTAAAAGTTTTTGACTTGCTACTACTCTCCCGTGAGTAAAGCCCCTTCTTCATGGGAGTGGCTTTACTCAGCTCGCATGGACACAGCATCGGCCAAAAGGCTCCATTACCTGTTCCTGCATGGTTTTTGAAACGCCTCAGTCATAGATCCAAGCGAGCTGAGCCAAGCAAACGTTTTATTTTACGCCAGCAAACTGCAGCCATGGGTTGATGTCACTGTATGAGTCTGGATGTACTTGCAAACTCATCCTGAGGTGCCATTTTCAATCCGAACATTGAGTGTACATTGCTAAGATGATCTGCAAATCACAGTTTATCCCGTGGTTGAATGATGAGGTGCAAAGTACCTTTTTATCAATTTTGACAGACGAGCTCATACAGTGTGAGCTTGACGACGCAACGAGGAATGAGAGTGTATCGAGAGGTGTCAGAGAAACTGACTTACAAACAGTACTGCAACATTTTTAATGAAGTCTGAATAGGCCTGTCACGATAACAAAGTATGCTGGGAGATTGTCTCAGAAATTATTGCGATAAACAATAATATTGTTTGAAATTTGACAATAATTAGTAGTTATTGTCAAACTTAGGAATACATTTTTGTTAATTTTTGTGTGCATTACTTTTTTGACCACTGGATGGCAGTGTAAGACTGTTTGAAGGATGGATAGCGAGGGCGCGAGTAACGTGTCTCTTTAAGTAAAATGGGAGGGAGACCCCTTGACGACACGTGGGCCGTCTCTCGTTCCGGTTTTTCGGTTCTGAAAATGGCAGACGCTCGATGTGGTTTGAGCTTTTTAGCATAGCATTTTTCACATAAAGCTTTTAATAAAAAAATCAGTAAACAAGTTCTCAGCTTCTTTATGCTGAAAAAAAACAACGTTTTACACGAAGGCACGGGTTTCAACTGTAGATTTTGGAGCTTTGACAAGGCGGAAGTTTTTTCCCCAAGGTCGGCCTGTTAGCTTAGCTCGTAGCTTAACTTTTCAGCTTAGCTGCTTTTAACGATCCAAAAACGTGATTTTGGCTCGTTAAAACAGATTTTAAAGAGTAAATAGAAAGGGATGGGTCAGTGAAGAACACTGGAGTTGAGCCTTTTGTCATCCAGTGTCTTCAGTAGAAAGAGACATGAAGAAACGATAAAGCTGATAAATGAAAATGAGGTAGATAATTTTCATTCATCATGCGATTAATTGATTTATTGTTTATCGCGACAGGCCTAAGTTCAAACACCGGATGATAAAAGATCACAATGGGTGAAATGGGTCAGACTGGAGGGGCAGGAAGTGGGTCGCTACCCGCTGACGTTCCCGCCCACGAGCGAGGGACACAATATCAACAGACATACCTACACAGAACAGAACAGAAACGATTAGAGTCGTACTGAACAATGGAGAAGTGACTTTAGAGTGGACTTTATTTTCCTCTTATTTTTAAACCCATTGCTTCTGATTTTCTTGTTTTGACTTTTATTACATAAAGTCCAATACGTGTTCATCAGATCTATTAGCTTAATTTCATAGTAGTGAAGGCCATAATATTTTTCATTGTCGTGGTACATAAAGCTTTAAAAAAGAAATCCATTGTTCTCAGTTTCTTCAATTATGTGGGTTATAATTACAACTCCACCTTAATCTTTATAAATTTAAATCAAAACAAACTGAAGGAAAAATATTTTCTCAGAGCCCAGTTAAACTGAAGAGTCCGTTGGTGACCATCTGTATTTTTCAGGTTTTCTTTGAGGAAGAAGATGGGAAGGAGTACATTTACAAAGAGCCCAAGCTCACCGGCCTGTCAGAAATCTCCCAGAGGCTGCTGACGCTCTACGGAGAAAAGTTTGGCCCAGAAAACGTCCGGATCATTCAGGACTCAAATAAGGTGCGACAAATAGATGGAGGATGGGAGATAAGTGGACTCTGACTTGGTCTACCAGACTATAACTGAACTTGCATTTGACCTGTTGTGATCCAGGTGAACCCCAAAGAGCTGGACTCCCGCTTCGCCTACGTTCAGGTGACATTTGTCAAGCCGTACTTCGAGGAGAAGGAGGCGCCGGAGAAGAAGACGGACTTTGAGAAGTGCCACAACATAAACCGCTTTGTGTTCGAGACACCGTACACGCTGTCGGGGAAGAAGCACGGCAGCGTGGAGGAGCAGTGCAAAAGGAGGACTGTCCTCATCAGTACGTGAGACGCCGGGCCAGGATGTTTGACAGCAGCTGGTGCCACTTTTATTGCCTTGATCTGTGACACCGTGCCAAAGTAAACAATCTTTGAGCCTGACATGAGTTATCCAAGCAGAACATTAATTATGCATGAGCTTTGTGTTTGCAAAGTCACATCAGATCCATTTAATGGATCAAAACAGGAATCTTTTTCCTACAGAGCAGCAGCACTTTGTAAAAGGATCCTGTTACCAGCTGCTTCCTGCAGCAGCTAGATGTTCAAACCCAGCTAGCTGTTTAATTAATGGGTGTAGTTTCTGTTCTCCTCGTGCACACTGACTGACAACAAACACTTTTGGTTCCTGTTTGTTTAAAGATTGCATCACTGATATCCATCCATCCATTATGTTTACCTGCTTCTTCTTTTCTGGGTCACTGGTGTCCATGTGCAACAGTCACTGTGTGAGAGGCGGGGTACACCCTGGACAGGTGTCCAGTCCATCACAGGGACACATAGAGACAAACAAGACAAACAACCATTCACTCTCTCTCACACCTAGAGACAGTTCAGAGTTACCAATCAGACTAACATGCATGTTTTTGGTCTGTGGGAGGCAACATCTGAGACATGATGGTTTTTCAGAAAAATCTCTCGCCTTCAGCTGCCAACACATTCCCATATGTGAAGAAGCGCATCGAGGTGGTGGCGGAGAAGCACGTGGAGCTGAAGCCCGTGGACGTGGCCATTGACGAGATGAAGGCTCGGACAGCAGAGCTCACCAAGCTGTGCTCCAGCCAGGAAGTAGACATGATCCAGCTGCAGCTCAAACTGCAGGGCTGCGTCTCTGTGCAGGTACAAAACAAACAGAAACAGGTGTTGGTCACAAAATTAGAATATCGTGAAAAAGTTGATTTATCTCAGTAATTCCATTCAAAAAGTGGAACTTGTATTTTATATTCATCCATTACACACAGACTGATATATTTCACATGTTTATTTCTTTTAATGTTGATGATTATAACTGACAACTAATGAAAACAAAAGTTACGTATGTAACTACGGTTCTATAAATTCCGGATGACCACCAGAGGGCGGTGCTGAAAGCACTGAATGTTCCCTTGTACATGCGCTGTTCCGAGTAATAATAATGACGTCACACGCACGTGTGTGACCGGATGAGCAATCAGAGGCTATATAGCCTAGCATCATCCGCGACTCTGCTCCTACAGAATCTTCTCGCGTAAAGCAAGGATTGTGAGTGACATAGAAGCTCTGGCGGTCATCCGGGATTCATAGAACCATAGTTACATTTGTAACTTTTGTTCTATTTCACCCTTCCTGACCGCCAGAGGGCGATGCTGAAAGCACTGAATGACTAATACCAACGGTGTCACGAGGAATCCTGAGCACATACCTCATTGAGGAAGCCCAGAGGACCCCTGCAGAAACCCCTGGTCCAGGGGATGAGGGGTGGCCACGTTAACCCGGTAGAATTTGGTGAACGTGCTTGAGGAAGCCCATGATGCAGCGGCACATATTGCTTCCCTCTGAACCCCTCTCAGGGCAGCCCAGGAAGCGGACACGCTCCTGGCAGAATGTGCCTTCACGCTGACCGGCAGGGGGTCATGCCCCGCAGCGTAGGCATGGCAAATGACATCCACGATCCAGTGGGAGAGGCGCTATTTGAAAAAAGGAGAGCCTAACCTAGGCTTCCGTAAGACACAGACAGCTGGTTTGAACTTCGCATAGCGGCAGTAGCTACAACGTATGCCTCCAGTGCTCTCATTGGGGCACAATAGTCCAGACCCATCACCAGGTGTAGGCTGAAAACATGTCAGCCTCAACTGTTGGTTACAGTAGTGAGATAACGCCTTGGTACAAATGCGGTGTTTGGCCACAAGGTAACGTCTGAGCCCTCAGGGTCCCACCTGAGGCATGAGGAGCTGAGAGCGGGCCTGTAGCTCGTCGACCCCCTCGCTGAGACCATAGCCAACAAAAAGCCATCATGCATGAAAACCACTTGGGGTCCGCCTGCGTTTGAGGTTCGAACGGAAGGCAGTGCAGAGCTTCGATAACCAAGGGCATCTGCCAAACTGGTGCTTGTGTAGCTGTCGGTAGGTGTAACCTATTGGCACCCCGCAGAGAAGAGAGACTATGTCATGGCTCCCCACTGCACGGCCATCAATGCCGGCGTGGTAGATGATATTGCCGCTACATAAACTGTAAACGTTGAGGGAGAGCGACCCTTAGCAGGGAGAGGCTGGAGAAACTCCAGATGGTGGGTACTGTACAGGAGACTGGATCCTCATTGATCACACCATTGGGAAAACAGACGCCATCTGTTTCCTTCCTGCTGAGAGTAGAGGGTGCCCTGGCGCCCTGAATGGTGCGTCCGACAGGACTCAAAACTCCAGTCAGCTGCTGTCCTAGCCTTGCAGTGGCCACAGCCACAGCCGAAGACGTTGAGGACTGGGCTGCCATATCAATCCACCTGACCAAATTAGAGAAAGGGGCGTTAAGTTGCTGACCAACTGGAACTGGAATATGCCGCCCAGCCCTGAGCGGATGGGCGAGCTCTCAGGGAGGATGAATGCAAGATCACCCAAGAAATGTGTTAGTTTGGAAAAGGATCAGGCAGCTCTACTCCAGGTTGACATTAAGGCCCAACTGGACACCTGAGTGAGCAGGTGGGTCGTGTCGCGAAAGGCACAGGTCTCAACTGGTACTTAAGGGTGCTGTCCTCCCACACGTTCATGACAGCAGATGTCTTTCAAGCTGTCAAGTAGGGGGAATGATTCATATCCAAAGAATAATTTAAGGTGGTCAAGGCCACCACTGGCCACCCCCTGGCTCCTCCACTGCACCTGGTGGTGGAATAAACTGCTCCCTCCACTCACCAGGATCTGTTACTCTCTTCAGACAAGTAAAATAAATAAAGAAATGAAGTGAAGCAGAATGAACAGAGTATTACCTGCGTTGTGTAAAAACAACACGACAACCTCTGGCGTGTTTTTGTTGCAGGTGAACGCAGGACCCATGGCGTATGCCCGAGCATTCCTGGATGACAGCAAACCCACCCCGTGGGGCAACAAGAAAACCAAAGAGCTCAAGGATGTTTTCAGGTGAACCACAGTGAATGGTCTGATGTAAGCTCCAGGGTGGACTCGAACCTTCTCCGTTTGTGTTTTGTTCCAACACCTGCAGGCGTTTTGTCGAGGTGTGCAGCATGGCTCTGGACATCAACGAGCGACTGATTAAAGAGGATCAGTTCGAGTACCACGAGGGCCTGAAGTCCAACTTTAAAGACATGGTGAAGGAGCTTTCAGACATCATCCATGAGCAGGTAACCAGACTGCTCTCCAGCTAGCCTAGCATTATCTGGAATGCTCAGAATGAATCGAAGTCAGCCCTCCCTGTTCTCTCCGAGAGCTCCAGTCAGACCCGCGCCTCCTTCAGTCATTAACTCATGACATGGTCTTTCACTTGGCCTCGGCTGGATCCTTTCTGCTTCGATTGTTCTGGAGACGATCAGGATTCTCTAAAACACACAACAAAATGAGCTTTTTTTAATTTTTATTTTAATAAAACATTTTATTTATGGGCACCTTTCAGCACTCTCGAGGACGTCTTACAGAAAAACAGGCACGTGGTAAAACAAGCTAATGGCAACAATAAAACAACGTTAATGATACAAAACAGGCAAATAAACAAGCAGATTGGATAAATAAATAACATGCATAAAATATAATTAAAAAAAGATACCACTTTACAATAAGGCTCCCCTTATAGATGGCTAATAGATTATAGATATGTTATTAATTCACCTATAAACACTTTATAAATCATTAACTGCTTATTATATATTAATTAAGGGTGACCGAGACAAAACTGACCAGTTTCTTTCCAAATAGTGAAAGAAATCTATTCACCTATATATTTCATCTAGAGTCGTTATATTAAACATTTTAGACTAAGTTAATACAGTGTAAGCACAATAAGCATTTGTAAACCTAATTTTTTTAGGATACAATATTAGTTGTATCCTATTAGGTGAAACGTTTCTACTAAAAATAAACTGTCCAGATGACCTGATTGAGAATTATCGGATTAGTTGTAGATACTTATAATGCAGTGATAAAGTACAGTATTATATGCTTACAGTAAAGTGGAACTAAAAAAACCATTTAAGCTGGGAAGAAAAAGGGTATAAAAATAAACAAAATGCACTTGTTTTCACTTCATTTTATTTTGTGTTACACTGAAAATAAAGGCACAATTTGTTTATTTGCTCATTTTGAATTTGAAATAAGTGACGCAGATCAGAAAAGTTCAGATGGAAGCAACAACTTACCAAAAAGAGTTACTGCAGTAAAAACAAACGCCGGGTTGGACACATGACATCATTAGCACTAATCGACCTGTTGTTTTTTGACACCACGTTACAGATTTTTCTTGATTCATATAATAATTGTTATTTATGCCAGACCGTCCCAGACCACATCGTCTCTTTGCTATGACGGCACGACTCTGGCTTTTTACTTTAAAACATCTGGAGCATTAGGACACAGAAAAATCACAACTGCATTATTTATCTTCTGCTGAATACATGTATAAGTTTTTTGAATATTTTGTAAATATTTTTCTCTGATTTTTTTTTAAAAGAATTTTACAACATTCCAATTAATTTGGATACTATATTTGTTGGCCAAAAACAAACAAATCGGCCTCAGAAATTGTCCATCAGCAGCCCAGATTTATAAATACTGTAGTCCCTTGCTACTTCGCAGTTCATTTTTTGCGGACTCGCCCTTATGCGTTTTTTCAAAGTAAAATTGGACATGACACACAACTGACTGATTGATGGATGAGTGGCACGATCAGCATGAAATTTGTATTTAAAATACATTATTTCAAATTATTTATCCCCTCCCACAGCTGCAGGAGAAGCTTCCTGCTGCAGCATGTCATATCTCCGTTCTGCAGCTGAGAGCACTTGCAGGTGACCCTAGAGCAGCAGGAGGCAGAGAGCTGAGTTCATGACACTCTGTGCTCTTTTAGAGCTTTAGAGTTTACAAACATTGTTTAGAATATTGCAAGAGTGTGGGA